>PVKN010032315.1:0-12284 GCA_004027915.1 Capromys pilorides
TCGTGGGGTGCAAAAGAACTTCCTATAACCGACGATGCCTGAAAGTGGCTGAGATACCTGAATATGCTGGTTTGTAAGAATTTTACTTGTGTTTTGCAGTTCTGGAGCTCGGCCCCAGGCTTGCATGTGCCGGGCGACCGCTCCACTCTGAACTGCACCCAGGACTGGACTTTGTTCTTGGCCAAGAGCTTCTCTTTCTAAAGCACTGGCGCACACAGCTGTGCATACTTCTGAGGCCCAGGGTGATAACTGAGTCCCTGCGTTCAGCCTGTCATGGGCAGATGGACAGGAGCGCAATCCAGCTCTGTCAGCAGCAGCCCGACCCCATGCTGCTCCTCGCCTGGCCCCGCCTTTCCTCTCTGGGCAGCTGTCCCTCCTGCCTGGCCTGTGTGTGTGTGAGCAGCTACACATCAGCCAGTGGGCGGCAACAAGGACAACCCAGGGGAGTGGCCGGCGGGGAGGACGTCCTGGGGGGTTGAGGGCATAATACCGGGCCAAATAGTTTTTTTCAGTTTGCAGATATGAGAACACCTTGTGCTGAGGCGACTGAGAGGAGATGTGCTCCTCTGGCTGTGCAGCCTACCTCCGGGAAGGCAGCCCTTGACGCTGGCTCCTACCTCAGCTGCCTGGGAGCATGCAGAATCTGCCCTCTCCTGACCAGACAGCGCATGACTCAGGACAGTCCTTTCTCTCTGAGCCCATGGAGTCCCCAGAGATGGGCTCCCCCACGGCCAGTGTATGGGCCTCCATGCGGTGACCGACCCGGGTCACTAGTGCTGCCTCTTCCTGTTGGGATCCTCCAATCTCCTCTCTTCCAGCTATTTGGAGATTTGCCCCGTGGTGCTGCAGGATGCTGGCGCCCGCTCCTCCTGCCAGGTTGTGCCCTGGCATCCATCCCACCTGCCACAGCCACTAGGGGCCACCTCTGCTTTATTTCTGAGCTGGACTACTTCGAGTTCCACATAGGTGTGGAAATGTGAAGGATTTGTCTCTGTCCCTGGCTTAGTTCACGCAGAATGATGCCCTCCGAAGCATGGGGCATCCCATAGGCTGGGGCAGCCACCTAATGCAGGGCCACACAAATGCCACTGTGTCCTTCTGTTTAGTCTGTAGGCTGCCAGTGTGGACATAAAGATGATGACCTCGGCCACATGCTGGGAAGGGGATTAGGGGAGAAGTGGAGCTTCAGGACGGAAAGGAGAGCAGGAATTCTCGCACAGAATGGGGCCTCACGGGCAGAGTTCCTCGTGGAGACTGTGAGCCCTGTGGCCACAGCTCCTTAGCTGCCACTGACCCCTCCCCCGGGTGTTGTGTTCATCATCGTCCGTTCCCCTCCCCACATATTTTCACACAATTCCTACCTCCCAGGACCTCAGGCATCCATGACAGCAGTCCGCAAGCTTTCCCAAAGGGCAGGTTGGAGACATTTTCTGGCCAGTCCCTCCATCCTGCTTCAGCAGCATAGCCATGGCCAGGAAGTGAGGAGCCCACCCTGTCCACCCTGGATCCTCGAGTGGCTGGGACACCAGACGCCCAGCCTGGGAGCCCATCCAGGCTTCCTGCCCCTGCCCTCCCTGGATTCCCTGGATCCAGAGTGCAGATTGGCTCCCCGGGGCCCGGGCAGGCAGTCTGTGCTTCTTTTCCAGTTGGCCCCCTGTTCCTTTCTTGCCTCTCATCAACCTCATCAGACTCGGAAAACACTTAGGGTCCAGCTCCGTAGAGTGCAGTGGGGGTGTCGCTGTGTCTTTGAGTGGCCTTGGGCCCTCAGGAGCTACCAGCGCCTTGAGAGAAGACTAGATTGCCTGGTTCTGGCCTGGCAAAGATCCAAATTCAAAACACCTCCTGCAGTTTCTTCTGACCAGGTCACTGGACCTTGTGAAGCTGAAAGACGCAGAGGGAACCGTGTGAGGGAGCCAGTGTCCAGGTCAAAGCATCCCTGCCCGTCCTTCCTCTCTGAGGCCAAACTGACGTAATTCCTCTTCTTTTCCTGAGTTTTCCTGCAGCACCAGATCTCAGAGGACACCTTCTCCTGGCCTTGGTGTTCCCAGGACTTGCACACCCCACTGCACCCCCAGGTCCTCGCAGAGACCTACCCTGGCCCTCCCTTCCGGCTGACAGAATCACCTTCAAATAGCCCAAAGCTGGCACCTGGTGGGCCAGGAGGATGCCCACTGCCTACATAGTGGCTGTCCTCTCTGATGATAAGGGTGGCCTGGGTGACAGGCTAGGCTCACAGCTGTCTTCACACCAACCCGGGGCTTCCCTGATGGGAGAACCAGCAAAGAGCAGACTGTGCCTTGCCAGGGTTTTGACCAACAAACTTTCCCCTTGTGTGACAAGATGCCAACACTAGGGCCTGCTGGCCATCGGCTGTGACCTTCCTCCGGCAGCCTGTGCATGTTTTCTAGGACCTAAAGCCTGGGCAGGCTGGGAAGAGGCATCAATTAAAAGGAGCAAGAGTGAACCAAAGTTCTGGGCACATGAGCTAAAGTCAGGGCATGGGAGCTTAAAATATGCCACTTCTGTTTTGCTCGATGTGATGGCTACAAGGGAAGAAAACCCTGCGGCCACCTCCGGGTCCAGCCAGGCTGCGTGGGCAGTGACCGTCTGAAGGAGGCTGTCCCTGCCTTCCCCACTCCAGCACCTGGTCGGACCGCGGCACAGCGCCCATCATCAACAACCCGCTTCTGAGCGACTCCTCTGCATGTATAGCTTCAACAAATGAAAACAGAAACCTCTACACAAAGGAAAGCGTGTTTTATTTACAAGAAAAGCCTGTACACTGTGTACACATAAAAATATACAAAACCAAACTAGAAAATATCAAAGTGTTAAAATGTGTACAAACACTTCTAAAATGCAACTTCTGGAAAACCTCAAGCCTTAATTAACTGGAAGGGTACACGTTTCAGTTTAAAAATCATCATACCAAAAAATTCCCAAAGCTGTTACAAAAGTTCACTGGTTTCCACTGGAAGGATTTCAGAAGTATGTTATCCAGAGCGAAACAGGATGGACATTACAAATACCACATCAGTGCATTTACCCAATTAGGCTATTTTCCATGGAACCAATAACATTTCTTCTCCCAGTCTAAGAGAAAGCAGGAGCTAGTGTTAAGTTAGAGTTCAGAGTTACAACAAGGTTGGTTCTACTGAAGACCCAGCATCGGGCAGTGATGCTGGCCCCACAGCGCCTTTGACATACGTCACACTTTTTGATTACCATAGTAAGGGTTAGAATGCGCATGGGGGGTGGAGGGCCATATTTTTAATAGAAGGCTGTATAACATTTGTTTCTCTTAAAAAATTAGTGCTTGCATAATTTAAAAATTTTACTGTAAAGGTTACATCATAAAAGTTAATGAAAAAGACAATATAAAACCAACCATGTGTGTAGATATGTATATATACAATTATATAACTATATCTACATGCACACCTGTACACTAACAGTAAGAATCTTACTAGATCAATGTCTTGCAAATTTCATTAACCTAGACCTGTACAGAATAGACTGGATTATTTTCCTCTGACTAAATGATTGTAATCATTTCATAAAACAAGAATCAGAATTTACATTTTATTTCCTTGAGCCATTGGAGGGATCCCTTCATTTGCCAGGTGTTTAATGATGCCCGGGTGATGCCACTGTGTGGAGGCATTTCACAGTGGCAATGCCCACGGCTCCAGAGCCGTGTAAGCCTCGGGTGTGCGCTGCTGCGCAGTGTAAGCAGAGCTGGCACTGCCCGCTGTGCGGCCCAGGGCAGGCTGTGGAAAGCTGGCGACATCATGAGCCCTGGGTGTCTGCCCCAGTGCCCCGGCCCCACGCCACCTCCTCTGTCTGTCTCCCCATAGCTAAGTGGAAGGGGACGAGTGTCTGCAGCATGCCTAGAACCTGGAGAACTCCGACCCTGTCACTGGTGCTCCTGACACTCTTCTGTCACAGGCTGACTCTGTCAGACGGATTCCACTTAGCCCACTGGACACCCCAGACGGCCTTGGCATGTGGTCTCTTACCCTAAAGGGACAAGGGTGAAGCCCAGTGGGGTGGGCAGTGGGGGCGCAGCACACGTAGATGCCTCTGTTGGTCACTACACAGACAGAGACAAGGGCTTGCACGACCTTGCGTTGCAGAGGGAGGGGACACTGCCAGGGTCCAGAGTGCTGAGCACAGCTGAGCCCTTAGGAACGAGGTGACAGTGTCCTCAGCTGCTCCCTGCTGGGCTCAGTGCACCCCAGGAAGAGCAGGGGCGCAGGGGAGTTGGGTCACTCACTGTGGACCACCCCTTGGAAGACCACGCGTCTGCTGGAGCTCAGCGCTGTGTACACAGAAGCCCGGGACCCAGGAGCACCAGGAGGAGCCTCCAGACTGGCAGATGCACGCCGATGCGCTCATGAGGGTGGCCACTGCCACTGCGCGGCCAGGGCAGCGCGAACCTGCACGCTCCACTCGGCAGCACTCCACTCGGCAGTGCTCCACAGGCTCAGATTCCCAGCACCTTCTAAGGCCAGAATAAAGTCACAAATTTTAATTACATTTGCTTTATGCTCATCAGCCGTTCTTGTAACTGTGAGTGGAAGCACTCTTTTGTAAGAACAGGCGCTACGACAGAACGCTGTTCAAAACGCTTTGAAGCATCTTTCCGGGCCTCTGAGCTTGGCTATCTACACAACCTCCATCAATTATGTGTTAACCAAATTGTGCCGCCAGAGGGGGCGGTGCGGCACTTCAGGAGGCCGTAAGGGAGTCCACTTGGAAGACTGAAGAGATTTTCATAGCTGTGGGTACTGAAAACAGCAAAGCTTGGGGGTCCGGAAAGATCCCCGGGCTGCAGGGAAGAGCTTATCCTGGAGTGCCTCGGCCCAGCCGGTTCAGAAGGGGAGAGGCAGAGTCCGCTTTCATGCAGACAAACCCAGGAAGCTCCGGGATGGGGTGGTGTTGGAGGACACCTAGAACGTACAGTTTTCTGGCTGCTCCCCTCTGTGTGGGACTAGGGGCGCCTGTGAAGGTGGAGCGGACCAGCTGAGGAGCAGCCGCCCTCTCAGGAAAGCGCACTTGCTCAGGGCCTCCTGAGAGCGCCGCGGGAGCAAAGCAATCTGGAGCCAGCAAGCCTTTGCCACTTGACCCGCCCTCTTCCCCCACACACAGTGGAGCATCCCCAGGGCGAGGGAGGCAGTCTCACTCTAGCCCTGGTCCTCACTGCCCAAGTCTACACTATGCCACGGGGATCTGGGCCGGCTCGACGCTGGGGCGCCGGCATGTCTAAAGAAGGGCCCTAAATGTTCCTGTTGCGCCCCCCAAATCGCTGGTGCTTCAGTGATAGGATCTGAGGCTGATAGCTTCAGGGCTGCTACCAGGCTGATGAGAGCACTTCTTCCCCCGCCTGCGACCCCATCTGAGCAGGCGCGGGCTCTCCTCGTTCAACAGCAATGCTGTCACCCATTTTTATTTAGTTGTATGGCTTTGTCATGCTGCTAACAGACGACACCCCTGTGGAAGCAGGGCTGGACTCCGACACACTCCTTAAGGGGGAGAATTGGCTGTCAGGTGTGCGGCAGCTGCTAAGCGCCCAGAGAGGAAGAGGAGGGTGTCCCCTGCAGGGCCACACCAGTGTGTGACCCTGCAGATGTTGCCTAGGGCCACGTTGCAGGTGAGTCCTGCAGCACAGGGCCTCCCTGGAGTGTCCTCAGGAGCGAGCTATTTCCGGAGTGGCCAGGTTTCAGCACTTGGTCCTGATACAGGGAGCAGAGCGCTGGGTGGGCAGGGGAGGCAGAGATGAGAGGCTGAGGCGGAGCGCACGCCCTGACCTGCGGGGTTCCTGCTGCCCGGCTGCTCTGCTTGGAGAGGTTGCATTCGCAGAGAACAGCGGGTCTTCAAGGTGCTGTGTACACCAGCGACAGCCCCACCCAACCTCTGCTCGGGTGGCTCTAGACAGAAACCCTCTCGGTCTGTCTCCAGGGCAGCGAAGCCTGCAGCCCTAGCTCATCTGCTCGGGGCAGCCCTGACCTACAAACGCTAGCACTTCACGAGGCGCACGAGCCCTCATTTTCTATCTGGTCCTTTCCTCGCCTCTCCTTTGAGTGCTGTATGTAAATTTCCACTTCTAGACTCAAAGTACTAAAACCATTCAGCGGCTCAGGAGGGGAGGGTCCTCGTGGCAGCCTGCCTCGCAGCCCACGGTCCACTCCGTGAGGTCTGGCTCTAACCTCAGGTGTCCTCTGTGGCCCCAGGACGGTGCAGCGCCTCCCTGTATCGGGGTTCCCAAGGAGACTTCCTAGGTGCGGGCCCCCCTGGGGCACTGGGCCGCCCGGAACCCGGGCAGCACCACCTTGCCCTTGCGGTGCAGGTCGGCCTGCGAGCCCGTGTTGAGGCGCTGCACCAGGAGCTTCTCGAAGAGCAGCGGGTGGTAGGCCCCGAGCGTGCAGGCCGCGTCGTAGTACAGCTCGTGGTAGTGGCAGAGCTCCGTCTGCCGCACGGACGGGAGGTACTCGTACACGTGCACCTCCTCGCAGAGGGACATCATGAGGACGATGCCTGTGGGGAGAAAGGGACTGTGAGTGGGCAGAGACACCCGGCTTCCTGGCCTCTCGACAGCCACCGTGCTGCTGCGACTTCCCAAGGTGCTGCGCGGCTCTCGGGTGGGGGGCAGGGGTCGGCACACTCCGGGCAGCAGCACTGTTCTCCGGGAGCATCTCCTGCCACCTGCCCTTGGCCTAGGCTGCTGCCCGCTGGCCCTGGTCGTGTTTGGGGCGCAGCACCACAGGCGAGCACAAGGGTCCAAGGGTCCCGATTGGGGAGTACGGACAGAAAATGCACGGAAAACAAAGCGCGCCTGCGCTGTGCAGACGCAGGTGCTTTTCTCTTTCCTCCCCTCCCCCCACCACACACCGTCACTTCCGGGCTCGCACGCTGCAGGAAGCACCCGAAGTCATCCAGAGACGGTGGAAGTACGAGGGAGGAGGGGAGCTTCCGCTGGGCCACGGCGCCCGCACCTACGTGCGGACTCGTCCCCAGAGAGGAAGACCTGCTCACGGCTTGCCCGCTGTGTGGGAAAGGCGGACGGGGAGCTCTGAGAGACCAAAGGAGGAGAATGCTGAACGCCTTCAACTGTCCTCAGTCCGTGTGGCTCGTTCACTTGGCATATACATACCTTCCATCTTAATTTTCTTAAGGCTATTATTAGCACATAAGTTTGCATTTACATTCAGAACCTGTCATATAATAAAAGCTGAAAATCATTATTAACTGTGGTTAAACCTATACATCAGCTTTTCTAAGAGTCTTTAGTAGCACTTCATTAATTAATTAATTAATTCGTTTATTTTAGTAGCACTGTAACCAGTTCCCAGAAAGCCGAGGAATAGATTTCTTCAGGATTTGCAAGAACTAGAGTGCTGCCCACATGCGGAGGCACAGAACAGCGCTGTGGAGCTGTAGGTAAAGGACCAGGCACTCGGGACGGGGCAGGGCTGGGCGGGGAGCAGCGCCGCCCTCTGGGGGAGCCCGGCCAGCAACCTTAGACCCTCTCAATCCCAGGCCAGTACAAATCACTTGGTTTTCGATCAGCTTTCTTCAAAAAGATGAAAGCTGGCCTAAACCTCTCACCTCACGACTTGAAGATGGTCGATCCAAGACCATCTCAGGATGCCCCAAATGTCCTGTGGAGGAAACGTTCTAGCTGTTACCCATGGGATGCCAGGGATGCTGTGGAGACCCCAAGTCGGCCCTAGGACTGGAGATTCACACTGGGGGGCCCAAGGTCCCGCCCACGGCTGCACTCACAGGTGCCCTTCATCACGGCAAAGTACACAGGGCACAGAAAGCAAAGGAGAAGCGCAGGGAGGGGCCCAGGCGCGGGTCCCCAAGCCTTTTGCCACCGGGGAGGACGCCCATGGTCTGTAGCAATGACTTGGACAGCGTGCCCCGCCCCGAGTAGACCCAGGCTGGTGGCCTTAGGAGTGAACTGTTTTGAAGGTACAGCCTCATGTGTGGCAACGACACCCTCCCAAGTGGAGATGGGACCGATGGCTCTCCCTGCCACGCCACGTGAGGCCACAGTCAGAAGCTGGGGCGTACAACACTCACCAGGAGCTGGCCTGGCCGCTCCCTGGCCTGGGCTTGCAGTCTCCGGGACTGTCAGAGGGTGGCGCCCGCTGTTTAACCACTCAAAGGGACTAGGCCAACAGCACCTCTGAAACACCACAGGCCAGGGAAGCCTGTCAGACACGCAGCGCATGGAGCTCTACGGGGCACTGCTCATGCACACAGCCCTGCCAACGGGTCCATAGGTCCCGGCCCTTCCTCCCCCACCTGCACAAGGGCACAGGCGTAGGCAGCCCCTGATCGCTGTGGGTCGGGGCTCCCCGCATCAGGCTCCCAGGCGCCAGCCCAAGGCTAAGCAGTCACACTGCTGTGCAAACCTCTCGCACAGACCCCAGGCCTGTGGGCACTCGAAGCCCTGGGCACTCACAACCCTGTCCTCGTGCCAAGCTGGCATGGGCACACCCCATCTGCTTATGGTGAGGATGCCACCGACTGCCTCTTTCATTTCCTCTCTGTCCACTACTCAGGTTTCCTGAGATGCAGGAAGGGAACACATTGCCTAATACTGTGAAGAACAACTTCTAAAAATCACCTAGGGGACTTTTACGTGATTTAATTTTATTTATTAGCCATGCAAATTAATTGCTTTCATCACTAATAAAAGTTTGACTGCTTTCAGTTTGGAGTTGGACTTTTGAAAAGTCTGTGGTTACTAAGTGCTTTGTGATGCATTTTTCCAAGCCAGCCAAGGGGCACGCAGCCAGCTATCTGGAATCTTGAAGCAGAATTTGACTGTTCACGTCTCTTAGGCAGCCAAGTTTTACAGATGAGTCCATGTGAGGAATTCGCTTGCAGATAAATAGTATCACTTCTTTCTAGGCAGTTACGAACTAGGAGGCATTCGTGTGCCAAATTTCATGTTTTTAAATATTGTGCAAAACAACATAATTATCAAACTAATTAAAAGCATTTCAACTTGTCTTAGTAAAATGTCATGTTGCATGATTCAGCATCATTAGCAGATGGACACTTATTTGCTACAGACAGATAAGAAGCGCGCTTGAACCCATGTTCAGATGCTGCCAATGCCGAATGCACGGGGTTCTGCGCGCAGCCCCGTGTGTGGCGGATGCGAGTGCCGCGTGCTTCGTGTAGCGCGGCACAGCAGTCACTCGGCGTGAGCCCACCTGTGATGGCGCCATCTGAAGGTCGCTTTTTCCCTGGCGGAATTTCCCCCTGGATGAAAATTCCCTTCACAAAATAGCCAAGTGGGTTAGGGATACAAAGGAGGGCGTATTTCGCGTAGCAGGGAAGCACTGGCTGGTACAATTCCGAAACGCACGCCAAGGAGGAGGAGGAGGAGGTTCTGCGATCGCCCACGGCACGCCCGCGGCTGAACCCTGCTCAGAAGAAGCCGTGAGGGTCACAGGCGCCCAGGCCGGCGCACCCCTAGCAGCTGCCCTGGGATCCAGCCTCAGATTCGACCAGAAAGTGGCAAACAGCGAGAGCCGTGTGTAAAGCTTCTCACAGAGAGCACGTGACTTCCAAGCGGTATTCCCAGAAAGGATCTATGATGAAAAGATAGTTTGGAAATTTGAGCTTGACGTAATACAGTAATAATTTAAGAAGCACCTAGTACACGAAAGAGAACGTGGGCAGCTTTTAACTCATTTACGTTGCATTAGCTGGTCCAGTGTTTGCAGGAAACTTCAAAAAGCTGTACTGCATTCCACAAAATCACACAAAGGAGCATGGTAAGAGGCTTGCTATTTTGTGTTGATCTCCTGAATTTGGAGCATATACTGGGAAAATTAGAACCCAAAATACATATAAAATGTAAAAAAAAAGAAGTTATAACTTCTTTTTAAACACAGCATTCTTGGGGAGTATTAAATCCGCTGACATGACACACCCAACTCTGTGAATTTCAGAAACCAGCAGGTAGAGGCTGCCTCTGGAAAGAGAGGGTGGCGTGCTGGTTTCTATAGTGAAATCCTGGCCACCACACCCTGTGCACAGCCCACATGGCGGGTGTGCGGATCGGGCACCAGTGCAGCGCCTCCTGCCTGACCCAGCTGGCCCCTGGTCTCCCTGACACCTTCCACATGTGGGTGCTTCCTGACACCAGCGAGCTCCCCTGCCTTCCAGGGAAGATGGGCAAGGTCCGGAGGGTGAATCAGGAACCATGGAAGCCCAAGCAAAGCCCCTGACCTTTGGCCTGCAGACAGCCCCAGGGCCTTCTGCCCCAACAAGCAGGATAAAACCTGGAAGCGGAATCCGGCTCCTCAGTGGAACAGGGGCTCCCGAAGGGCGGAGGGCAGGAGCATAAGGATGAGAAAACCCGGCTCCACGGAGTCCACACACATCGTGGTTCCTCTAAGTTCCCTTGGTGATGCCTGCCTCGTCATTGTAAGACTACATGTGGCTGGTCACAGGTCTGAGGACCCCATCCTGCCTCTTGGGAGCAGTGGCAGGACACGGAACACAGCTCCAATGTGTCCCTAGGCTGCCTCCCGCTGAGGATGACGAGGTAGCAACCGCTAAATAGCCTCTGGGTAGCAGCTGGCACACCCCAACACTCATCACCACCACAGGGCCATGCTGTCTGCCCCGGAACTGCCAGGAATTTATCTTGAAGAAACACTTTAAAAGGAAGAAGCTGGCACATACCATATGTGGCATCGACTTCCAGCATGGTCCCCAGACCTGCCGATGGCTCCTCAGCACGCGTAGCTGGTGGGGCTGAAGGCTCTGAGACAGCCAAGCTCCTCAACACAAGCTACGATAACCTGTGAGACATAGCTGAGAGGCCTCTAGCATCACAAGAAGCCAGAGCTGGCTTTTAGGCCAGCAGGGAAGGGCGTTTCTTCTTTGTCTGGGGGCAGTCTCAGCTTAGGATGACATATTTAGTGAGGCGCCCTACCAGGACAGTAGGCATTGGCCACGGCGCCCATCCCCAGCTCGGCTCTGTGCGGCAAGGACTGTGAGCACCTTCGTGGAAGGGCGAAGAGTCAGCCCTGTCAGGGCACCCTGCTCAAGGTGTCCCCGAGAGCTGAGATGGGGCCCAGGTCTGCTCCTGTTCTCCATCAGGCAAGGAGTTGGGCACCCGTGGGTGGGACCAGTAAGGTCACAGCGGGCCAGAGTCTAAAGCCTGCAGCTCCACCTTCCTCATTCACCCCTCAGCTGGTCAGCACGTGCCTCCTGGGGGCCCAGTCAATGCTCAGAACTCCCTGGAGACCCGATTCACAAACACACACTGAAAGAAAATGTCTAGCACCAAAACGGGCGGATGACGTGGTGGCTTGCAGTGTTTCCACGTTTAGCTAATCATGTTCTGCCTGTTCACAGGCGTGGAGAGCTCTTGGCGACTCTTCTGAAAGGCTGCGTAGCAAAGAAGCTGTTCTCTGGCTTGGTGAGGGCTTCGGGCCACAGGCTTTTGTGGGTGAACAGCATCCCTAAGCTGCCTAGGACAGCACTGGAGCCTTCCAGAGTGGAGCACGCACGGTGCAGCCCCCACCGCATGCATGTGCCGCCAATGCCAGCCCTGCAACTTGCCTCAACAATGAGGTTTGAGAGAAAACAACTCACACGTTAACATCTGTTGTCTTAAAAGAAGGCGCTTGTGCCACCCTGGCCTAGACAGATACATATTAGCACAGCAGGATTCCCTAAACCTTTGTTCATGTTATCACGCATGTCCATGTAATAACCTTTCTACCTAAAGCCAAGATACACCTGCAAAGTTACTTTAAAATGTCTTGAAAAATAAGTCTGTAATCACTGTGTCACACTGGGGTGCAGCTTTCAGGTTTAATTCAATAAACGTTCACCCCTTTCACGATTAGTGTGCAAAATGGCTCGGGAGACTTAGCCGTGCAGGAATGAGAGGAGTCTTACATTAAAAAGCAGAAAACGCAATTCTGAAATATTCACTTAGAAGTCCAAGAGGACTAACTTCACATATATTACGGATATTAAAACTTTAATAACATATCCTATTAATATTAAAGTGAGTGTGTAATGAAAATATAATTTAACACATTTGTAGGAATATGTGTTTACATTGTATCATTAGAACCATTCACAGGTTCTCTAATGCAGTGATTATTTAAAAAGCATCATAAATTTTAACTTTTTAAAAAATCTATTTATTTATGTTATGGTTGGCTCAGCCTGCCCTGGGGGTGGGGCTGGCGCAGCATGGGGTGTCGGGGATCGAACCACATTCCCTGTGGTTG
>PVKN010032316.1:0-12292 GCA_004027915.1 Capromys pilorides
CGTGCACGCTCGGAGATCTCCCTCTAATGGTAGAAACTTTTCCCTTTTCCAGCTCTTTACCAACAGCCTAATCGCCTCATTAGCATATCAACAATAGTCCAATTGCTCGCCAGTACCCCAATCTGCCGCCGGCCTCTCCGACCCAGGTATAAAGGCCTCCGTACGCCGCGAATCTACTCCTAGAGCGCGCGCCAGCCGGCTACACCGGAGCTTCGCAGAGCTCCGCCTCGACCTGCAGCCCCACCGTCGCCCACCTAGCCCAACTTCGTCCCCCTCCCTCCTCCCTCTCGGCCGGCCTCCGCGCGGGAGATGCTTTCTGCAAAGCTCTGAGCTACGCAGGGTCCCAGGGCAGTGCAGTCTGGGGGCCTCTCACCCCCACCCCCGCTGCTGCCACTACCCGAGCTGCTCTTTGGGCCCGTACAATTTTATTAGAAATCATTATCCCTTTCGCAATTAAACATAACCACCAAACCAAGACCAGCATTGTCACTCCAGGATTTTTTCCCAACAAGAGATTGCCTCCGCCAGCGTCCTCTACCCCCTGGGGCCGCAGCGCCCCGAGTTTTATTGGCTGTACGCTTTCCCCCAGGTTGGAGATTTTCGGCTGGGGTTTGCGATCTCTTAATTGAGGCGTGTAAAATAAAGAGGATATGCTGAAGAGGTTGCTCGACAGCTCCAGGGGTTAAATGATTTTCCTCCTGTATCTAGGAAACTGGGGCCAACAGGCAATTCAAATTAAAGTTTGGGCTAAGATTTGCTAGATGCAACGTGGACTTCGAGAATATAGAACTCTCGTGGAGACACACAGCAGCTTGCGGAGCTGAGGCTATACACAGGCCGGTGTACGCCAGCGAATCCAGACACTGTCACATACTCATCAAAATAAATCACTGGGAACCAACTCTTCTCCGTGCTAATCTGCTCCTGTTTTCCCAAGATTCCCCTTTTTGATTAAAGAAGGGAGAGTTCCTTTATGATTTGGTGCTACTAACGCCAGCGCGCTGGCGGCGGCAGTGCCCGGCTGAGGAGAAATCTGGAGGCCCCAAGCCACCACCTAATCCCGTCCAAGTTGGCCAGGGCCAGTGCGGGCTCTTCGCTTCACCGGGATTCCCCATCGCCACCTTCTGTTTCAGTGAAACTTTTTTTTCAGTGAATTTTATTAGGAAGAAAGAAAAGACCTAACGTGACACTTCCAAATACAGAGTTACCTCTGAGCTTCTCTAATACTCCTACAAAATGTTTTATCCGTCTCTCTCCCTGTTAGTGCAGCAGACTCCACAGCCCTTGGTCTAGCCTCAGAGGCTGCTGGCTCATCTGGGCCTGTTTTTCAGACACCTCCAGGCCTCCCAAGTTCTCACGGTGTGTTTTGTGGCGGCTGAAGCAGCTTGAAATTCAAGCATTTCTTAACAGGTGGAAGGCAGGGAAGAGCAAGGAAAGAACCCTAACTTCCACCCCTACCTCCCACTCCCACCCCAGTCTACAGACAGGGGAGGAATTCTCCATCCAAAAGAACTCAGTGACTCCACAGACTCCCAAAAAACTAGGGAGAAGGCTGGGGCTGGCAAGGGAATTCACCATCAGAGGGATGAACTCTCGGGCGCTGGGCACTCCCTGGAGCCAGCTTTCCACATCAGAATGTGAGCACAGTCACTTGGCTGAAAGGGCTGGGGACTTGGCACCCCACTCTCTCAGAAAATGATGAACTTCCAGAACTGATCCTGTGGGCTGCCCTGAGGCCTGCAGCCTAGCACAGTGGCTGGAAGTCAGGAACTGGGCCTCCGGGAGCTGGGGTTCTGACACCTTTCCAGGGGCAGCCGCCACCCAGGATACGGTGGCCTGTAGGCCCAATCCTAGGCCCGCCAACCTTGGTCTGTGCACCCTGCAGGGCTACTCTGTGTTCGAGAAAAGCTCTAGGTTTCGCTTTCTTCTGTTTGTAGGCTGGGAATGGTGCTTAAGGCTCTTTCCCACCTTCTCCAAGGCCACCTCTACACTTCCTGCCTCATCCCATTGCCCACACTGCCAGAGCTGCTACACTTGTTATTGTATTCCCGCTAAGGGTGCCACTGAAGTCAGACTGAGGCCTGCCTGTTCTACATTGCCACTGAAGTGTGGGTGCCAACAAAAGGTCCCAGAAAGTAGCCAAGCACTCCCTGGAGCCAGCAGAGCTCCGTGGATGAAAGCTTTATCACCACAGAGCACTCCCTTGAATGTGAAGGGGACCCCAGGTCCAACAGTGCTGGGCCTGCGGTCAGGGCTCAGGGATTCAGGCCAGTCCTGAGGTATGGAGAGGAGGAGGGAGGAAGAGCTAGTATTTGTATGAGACAGAGACACAGAGAGGAACAAAGAGACTTTGGGCCACAGTGACCTATATTCTGTGGTTGTCACTGACTACTGAAAATCCTGAGCCCACAGACCAAGCCTGGTAGATCCAATCCATTTGGGCCCCAGAGTGGCTTTCCCTACCCAAGATTCAGACCTCCTGTCATTTACTTGCCGGCCACAGAGCACTCAGGAGCCAGGCAGCACCCTACCCCCCTTTTTCCTAAACAATCTCAGTGCTTCCAAACCATAATTCAACTCCTAATCCAACCAGACCTGGGCTGGGGGTGAAAAAGTGCCTGGAATTTCACAGCAAGATTTGCATGAATTAAAGGTGATACCCCTCAAACACTGCTGATAAAGAACCACCCTAATCTTCAGCCTCCAGAGAAGAGAGTTAGAAAGGGCCTCCCACCCGTAAAGGTGGGGAGGAAATGGGGTGGATTCCTAGGATTTGTTCTGGTGTGGGATTTGTATCCTTAAATGACAAAGTGAATCTCACTTGGGAATGAAGTTCCATTTTGTGAGGTTTAACTGGAGGTGGGGGGTATGTAAAAATGATCATTTTTAGTAAAAGTAACAAAGAGAAAAAACACGACAAAACGAAATGTTTTCCTATCTCCAGCTCTAGAGAATGTAAACATCAGACTTCTCTGAACTTCACTTTTAATGGCCTAAAATTGAAACAAACAAAAATCTTGCTAAGAGGAGTACAGGTCCGGTTTTTTCTCTTTGAGAATATCGCGTTTGGTTCAAATTGTCCCGCAAGCTTGCGACACACAGAATCTGGCTCTAACCAGGCCTCCGTTGGCTGGGGTGAAAACAAGGGCCCGCGGTTCCAGTTATGAAATCCTCTGCCTCCTCACCAACCTGAGCAGAACCGCCCTTATTTCCCGCAGGGAAAATGTCTGGAAATTACAAGGAGCGCGCTCGCTGGGGCATTGTTTCCTGGCTGGGGTCGGGGTCTGCGGTTCAGGATATTGGGGGGGGGGGCCTTGTGATGCCCGAGGCCTTGCTGGGTCAAGTTTGGTAAAAGCTGATTCCACAAACTTGAGACCCCGTTTCATCACCCATAGCCCAAGCGGCGAAAATTCACTCCAGGAAGCACACGGCCGGCCGAGTGATCCAACTTCGGGCAAACTTTTAAGTGCCTTTCAAAGAAACCTGAGCCCCGCCACGACTCCGATGTCTGAGCCCCCAAGCGGTCTGCCCATAGCGTAGGTCCCCCCCAGCCCGGGAGACAGGTGCACCCAAAGCCCACCCCGAGGCGCAGCCTGGTGTCGGGGAGAGGCCAGAGGCGCCGCGAGCTGGCAGCGTCCCCCACAGCGCGCTGCACCCCAACTCAGTGATCTCCCCAATTCCAGATGAGTCATCCACCCAAGTTTCTCTTCGGGGTGGGGGTGGGGGTGGGGGTGGGGAGGGAGGCCCGGGGAAATGGCTGGAGTGCAAACCGCAAGTGACCCTCGGGGCCACCTGTGGAGCGCGCCGGACTTTTCCCCGGCCCGGGGCTCCGCGGGCGGGCGGCGCGCTCTCGCCCGGAGCGCAGCGGCCGCCGCCTGCCTCGTTTTTCCGGTCCTCTCCCGTGGAGCGCCCAGGGCGCTGGCAGGCGGGCCGCACCTACAGCTCCGGGCCCTGGGCCACGGCGCGTCCTGTCCGCCTCCCCTCGCGGTCCCCTCCCGCGTCCACGCCCGCCCCCTCCCCGGCCTGCGCACCCCCGTACCTGCCAGTCCCCCATTTTGGCAAGTATGGACATCGCGGCTTGGCGCTGCTGGCGACAGGTCCCCGCCGGGCATGGGCTGGAGGGTTCGGCCGGCGCGCTCCCAGGAATCGCCTTGGCAAACCCTCTTTTTTTACCTGCTCACCAACATCTCACCTGGTCCTAAAGAGCTAGGTTGCTACCTGCCGACGCATGCGCGCTGGCCCAGGAATTCGCTCCGCCAGCCCCAGTCCCAGCACTTCGCCGGGCTGACCTGGAAAGTGATGGATTTATAGCCGCAGCAATCTCGCCATCAGCTCCAGCTTTTCCCAACAGCCCCAACCCGCTTTCCCGGTCAGTGCCTGGCCGGTTGGGGAGAAGCTGACCGGCTGCTGGGCTTGCTGGGCGCGACGCGGAAGGGAGAGCCGTTTCACACCGGGTCTAGGGTGTCCACGCTCGCGGATCTCCAGACTCCCCTGCCCTCGGAACTTTGGGGTCTGGGGTCTGTGCCTCTTTGAAGGGTGGGGGATGGGCAGACCCGGAGGAGGGGCCGAGCTGAGTGCACCTGGCCGCACGCGGTGGGACCAGGGCGCTGTGGGTCTTAACGGGTCGGACCTGGGGCTACCGCCCCCGGGCCATTTCTGTGCTGGATTCCAGATCCAGTGTTACTCAATAAGTGAAAACGTTCTTGATTCTATTTCATTTCTGATGCCTAATCTATCTCCTCCCCCTCAGGCAGAGGGAGAGAAACCCTTCACACAAACACACACACACACGCGCGCGTGCGCTCGCACTCACACACGCGTGACTGCATGAGATTCACTCTTCTACCCATTTTCACAGTCCAGCTCCTCCCCCACATCTCCAGGGTTCCCTGCACCCTATCTTTTCCATTAAAAACTTTTTAAAGGGAATTATGAGGGCGCAGTAGCTCTGCTCTGGACAACTGAGGTTTGGGGTTGGGGTTTGCTTTCCCACGACAGATAAGATCACTCCGATGATTTCACCGCTGCTTCTAATTAGGGGGAGCTTCCAAAGAAGCCATAATATTTGGGGCTCAGAGGTGCCCAGCCCCATCACCGTCACACTTGGCCCGAGGGAGGGAGCAGGCCCTGGAGGCTCGCTCCGCCGAACTCCCCCAGGGCTAGCTCTGACCGACAGGCCCTCGAGAGAGGGTTGTTCCAAGCTTGGGCCCGGGCAGCTGCGACTGGACTGGCGCAGGGCGCTTCTCCGGCTCCCACCTTCAGGACTTGGAGTTGAACAAAGAACCAGTTTCAAATTGTCTTCGCTGACGAGTCAGGCAAATGTGTGTCAGAGGTCAGGTCTGCTAGATTGAAACCAAGTCCTCAAACGCAGAATTCCCTCTTTCCACTCCAGCGCTTGGGCTTCACCCCGCGAACCTGCCCAGCCGCTGTGCTCTCTCCGGGGCCGGCCATGGTTGACAGTGGGGTTATCCCTCCGGGAGCCCCAAGATTGCTCCATGGTGTGAAGCATCTCTAACTTGCAGTGCTTTGAGCTCAGTGTCCGTGTTGTGGTAGATTCGAAACTTTTCTTCCCCTTTCGGGTACTGTGGATTGAACTCAAGGCACCCTACCTCTTGCCCAGGCCTCTTTAGGTTTTATTTTGCGACAGAGTCTTGCTAAATTGCCCAAGCTGAACTAGAACTTGTGATCCTTCTGTCCCAGCTCCTCAGTTGCTGGGACTGCAAAGGTGCACCACCATGGTGGACTGGAAATATTCTTGGACCTTAAAACCTTGCTCAACAAGTTTGAGGTTTGTTTCTAGGTGTGTTTTGTTCCTTTGTTTTGGCGAGTATCTAAGATAATTAAATGGCATTTTAACTCCTGAGCGTCTGCACTGCGCCTTCCTCGACGTTTTGCAAAGGACAGAAGTCAGGGTGGTGAAATCTCATTAGTCTTCATCCTGGGCGCACGTGGAGGCAGCGTCAGCCGCGGTCTGGGCTTCCAGCGGGGGGCGCTGTGCTGTGTGATCTTCGGGGTAAGCGGTGGCTTGGGTGTGGACAGGTTATCCCGAGGGCCAGGGGGACAATGACCAACAAGACTGAGTGGGTCCCTCGAGTGCCAGGATGGGGGTGGGATGTGAGGGACATCACCTCCAGCCTGGGTTTATCTGTTTTTGGAAAGAGGGGTCACATGTGGGACATTTAAGCAAAAGCTGCCGGTGGGGCTGCTTGGAGGCCAAGTGGCCATGCAAGGTAGGGTGAGAAAGGGTCTCAGAGTTGGGAGAAAACAGCTCAGGCCTTGTGGGAGAAAAACCGTGGGGACTGCTCAGAATGTTGGGAGGGCACGTAGAGGTAGAAGGAGGAATGAGGCAGCAGCCCGAGCTGGCTTTGGTCTGGTTTAGTAAGACCGCTTGGAGTCTATAGCTGTCACTTACCTAGACCTGCTGTGTGACTGGGAGGGTCACTGAACTTGTCTGAGCCTCAGTTTCCTCCTTTGTAAAGCGGGAAGTGGGTGAAAAGGGAATAGGAGAATCCCGGCAAATTGCTTAGCATAACACCTGGCTCAAGACTCTGTGGAGCCTTCTCCTTGCTTGGGTTCCTAGACCCCAAAACCGGGTCCATCCAACGCTGCCACTGCGTTGTGCAGACAGGTGCATCTCCCAGAATCCTCTGCAAAGCCTGGGCTTCCTGGTGGCCCTTCGCTCTCCAGACACCTGTGTTGCTACTTCTCGGAGCCTTTCTCCATCCATTCTTCTTCACGACCTTCTCCCACTCCACACCAGCAGACTCAGCCACTTGGTGATCGCGGGAGAATAGGCAGGGAGTTGACTGCCCATAACTTCGTTGGCAGCCCTCTTAGGGAGCCGCCAACAGCTAGGCAAGCCTGAGGCCACCCATCCCTTTTTCCAGCCTTCTGGCACCCTAGCAGTCTTGGGCCACCCTCTGAGAAGAGACCTGTGGCTTTCAGGGTAGGGTAGAGGAGGGAGAGCACAGTGACCCCGTACCACTTTGGTACCTCCCACCACCAAACAGGTTCTGCCGCAGACAGGGCCTGGTAGCAAACTTTCCTGTGCCCCTCAGGGAGGAATCTCAGAGTGTCTGGGAGGGGCAGAGTGACCTGGAGACAGAGGTTCCAGCATCCCAGGCAGCAGCCTCTGGCTCTTCAAAGCCTAGTGTCACACACCCACTACTCTCCAGGAACTCTGGTCTTGCATCATGGGCCCCAGAATTGCAGCAGGAAGCTGGAAGGTTCCTTGAGAACTTTACTTTCACCCCGCCACCCCACCCTGGCACTTGTAAGACCCTACTTCACAGGGCTAGGGAGATAGCTCAGTAGAATAAATGCTTGCCTGGCAAGCACAGGGACCTGAGTTTAATCCCTGGTCCTGCAAAAAAAAAAAAAAAAAAAAAAGACTCTACTTCACACCTCCACTCAGAGCTGTGAAGACACAGGTCACTCTGCCCCTCCCAGGCACTCTGAGATTCCTCCCTGAGGGGCACAGGAAAGTTTGCTACCAGGCCCTGTCTTAGGCAGAAACTGTTTGGTGGTGGGAGGTACCAAAGTGGTACAGGGTCACTCTGCTCTCCCTCCTCTACCCTGCCCTGAAAGCCACAGGTCTCTTCTCAGAAGGTGGCCCAAGGTTGCTAGGGTGCCAGAAGGGTCGCAGAAGGGATGAGTGGCCTCAGGCCTGCCTAACTGCTGGTGCTGCAGGCTCCCTAAGAGGGCTGCCATCGAAGCTATGGGCAGTCAACTCCCTGCCCATTTCACCTCAATCACCAGTGGATTGAGATCACAGATTGAGAGATGGGTTAACTGGGAAATGCACTCAGGTGGTGGTCTCAGCTTGCTTTCTCCTTAGGGAATTTGGGGTCCCTAGGAGCTGGGATGATAGATCCACAGTATGCCTTTTCCCCTGTGTCACCTGGGCAGTCTTCTGAAGGGTCAGAGTGACCTCAGTTCAACTTTGGTCTAGCTTGGGCACTCTGAGTACTACACTGGCTTCAGGCCAGAGCCAGAAGGGCAGAGCGCAGACTCCCCAAAGCAAAGGCTGATGGAGAGTGAGTGTGGTTCTGCCTCTCCCGAGGAGGCCTTCACTAGTAGCAATTACTCCAGGGCCCCAAAGCTTCTCAACTCCCCAATAGGATTAAGGCAAAAGGAATGGGATTATGAAGAACCACGGAGGAAGAGCCCAAGGCTTTTAGCAGAGGTGCCCAGGCAAGGTCAGCAACCTGATGTGCATCTGAGGTTCCACCTGGTGCTTCCGGATGTACAATTCCGACCAGCAGCCAGTGGAAAGAGATGCCCCAAAGGGCAAAGCAAGGGGCGAGACCCAGAGGCCAAGCTTGCCCCGGAGGCCATGGGCGCATCACCACTCTGGCCACAAGTGGCCTCCCTCCGGTCATCTCAGCCCTGGGCGACAGGTGCAATGGATTGTCTCAGCCACACGTGGTGCCTTGGCTGCTGAGCACTGGTGCAGAACCACTATCAGAACGCATTTGCACTTCTGTTTACAAAGCAATCCTGCCATCAAAAGAGAAACAAAATCACCACTTATCACACCCTGTCATAAAGCAATCTGCCCGAAGGGAAACCCTAGGAGAGAGACACGCAGTATATGGGGACAGGGACAGGCGGGAGAGAAGACAGAGAAGAGGGAGCCCTCCCAACTGTCCTGTAGAGTCAGGTACCTGATGTTGTCTTGTCCCAACAGGCCAGGAGAGAGAGAGAGAGAGAGAGAGAGAGAGAGAGAGAGAGAGAGAGAGAGAGAGAGAGATGCCCAATAGGCCATGCTCTGGATTGAGGGTGTGACAACAGAGCCCATGAAAAGAGCGAAATCACCCTTTTGGTCTTGGAGATACACCCACCTTCAGCCCCTCACTGAGGGTTACCTTTCTATTCTTCAAAAATGATCCACAGGTCCATCAGTGTAGATGAAGTGGATGGGCAAAAAGTGGAAAACACACACACACACACACACACACACACACACATACACACACACACTCACACACACACACTCTTACCCCTCAATTCTTGGAGACTATGAGATGTCTTTGGAAACCTTGAGATACAGGAGCACACAGGAAATTCCGGGCCCCTGGAGGAGCATTTTGCTTCCTCCAAACCCCTTGCCCTTGTCCTTGGGTCTTTTTGTCAGGAGGGGTGCAGGTTTGGGTATATCCAGGCAGCACCCACAAGAAGCAGGGAAATGGTTTGGAACTGTGCGAAAGGCAGGTGTCCTAGGAAACTATCAGTGAGTCAGCTCCAATGCTGTAGCCTTAGGCTGTCTCCCTGTGAATCCTGTCTGCTCTACTGTGAGGCGGGAAGGAGTCAGGTATCAAATGCACACCTTGTGGAGGGCCTTCCAGTTTCTCTCAGTGGTGTGGCTCGGCCCTTCAGAGGGGCCAAGAGAAGGAGCCCTTCCCTCAGGTGTCTGCTGTGAGGCCACTGCTCTGCTGCGCTTGGCATCATTAACTGACCGCCTCGCGCTCCAGTGCTGAGTTGGCACTCGATTGAGAGATTCCGGGCACTGGACGGCTCCCAGCTCCCCATCCACCCTTGGCCATGCCAGACACCAGCACGCCTTCTCTAGGAGCATTTGGCAAGGTGGGCCTCAAGCGTGTGTGAGCCCGTGTGGATCTGAGACTCTCAGGCCCTACCACTCTGCCCCGTGACCCATCAGGACCCTTCAGCGATCACCTT
Organism: Capromys pilorides; assembly: GCA_004027915.1. Taxonomy (NCBI): domain Eukaryota; kingdom Metazoa; phylum Chordata; class Mammalia; order Rodentia; family Capromyidae; genus Capromys; species Capromys pilorides. The sequence continues at coordinate 9,682 of PVKN010032316.1, forward strand.
GCCAATGTCAGGAGCCCAGGTGCAGGCAGCGTTTTCAGTGTTCGGCTATCATCTGAGCTGACTGCGATGGCACTTGCCTATAATTTCAGTTCCCAGAGGGCTGAGGCTGAAAGATTGAAAGTTTGAGATCAGCCTGGGCAAGGTGCTCTGTCTCAAATTTTTAAATACTGGAAAAGGGCTGGGAATGCGTAGTGGTTGAGCACTTGCCTAGCATACAAAAGGCCTTGTGTTCAATCTGCAGAGCTGTAAAAAATAAATAACTACCATTTTCATATATGAAGCTTGATGAGCAATTGTTTCATTGTTTATTTCTGTGCTGATAGGAGTTCAACCCAATGCCTTTGCACAAGCTACATTCCCAGCCCAGTTTTATTTTTTTAAAGTACTTTTGAAGTTTTAAAACAGCGATTTGCTAAATTGCTCTGCCTATCCTGAATTTGTGATCCTTTCTGCCTCAGGCCTCCTGGAGTGTTGGGATTACAGAAATAGTATACAGATTCTCTGGCACCTCTTCATCCCTGGCCTGAAAACTGGGGGGTGAAGCGGAGCAGCCAAGAAGAGCTTAACCTGCCTTCGCGGAGCTGTCCGAAAAAGGGAACGTGAGAAGCACTTAGAGAACTGCGTGCTTCTGTTGGAGGCAGTTTGGGGTTGACGTGAAAACTCGCAGTTACTCTCGAAAACCTGGCGACCCCAGCTTTACATTTCCTCCTCAGTGCGGCAAAGCGCAAACCTCTCCAACTGCGCCCCTTTCCAATTACTCAACTTTAGAACAAGCCCCCCCATCAGTGTCAAGAGCTAAGAAGGCCCTCAAGTTAGAGTTCTCTGACGCCTCAAGGTGGTCTGGAGGGGTGTGCGGATTAAAGCCTGAAAGATGCGCCTTAAATTCGGTCTACACCTAAGAGACAAGGACAGCCTCTGCATGGTCACAAAGTGCATTTGGGGCCAGATGTAACTTCTTCGCAGCCGGGCTCCTTTCTCCTGCGGAGTTCCCTGTCTTTTGCCTTTTCTCTCCCGCTTCCCGACTCCTGGCGCTCACGGCTCCGCGTCGCTGGCTCGCAGGCTCAGTCCATGCGCGCTTGGCACCTGCACGCTAAACCCCAAACTCCAAACGGAGCGACCGCTCTCGCCTCCGACCTCCTGCTGCTATTTTAGCCGCAGAGGTATTTCTGCGCTCTGCCGCATCCTGTCTCCAGGCAAGCTGGTCGACCGGGTGCCCATTGGGTCACAGCGCACCTCGGACACCGTCCCCTTGAGGGCTCAAGTGCTCTCTCTGTCTTCGCACCGAAAGGGCCCCCTCGGGCCGCCGAGACGTCTTTTCCTGGGCTGCCACCAGGCTCCGCGGTGATCGCAGTCGTATGCCCGCTGCGCACCTCCGAGCGAGCGCGCCGCATCCCCGGGCACCACGCAACTCCTGGCCCCGGGCCAGAGCGAACCTCGGGCCACACGATCCACGAAAGGATGTGTGTCTAGAGTTCTGCCACGCCTCAGGGAGGGCATGACCGCTGCTCGGGGAGAGCGTCTTTTCTGGAAATGTCGATATCTGTGCAAACAGGTGGGCGTCGCTCCGGGCAGCGCAGAAGGCGCTCGGGAGCAGATGTCCACCCGGGCACTCAGGGGGGCTGCGCCGCAGCTCTGCTCTGCGACCGCCTGCGGAGGTGCTCGGAGGCCAGAGCCGGGGCAGCCGCGCGCACCGTAGGGCCCCCCTCGGGGACTGAGGGTCCCCGCTGGGCGCCCTGGCGCCAAGTCCCGGTGGGGCCGGGGGCGGGAAGTGGATTGGGCTCTTTCTCATTCAAAAGGGAGAGGCGGGTAGAGACAAAGAGTCTCCCAAGTTGATGCAAGTCTCCAGAAAGTCTGGGGGGGAACCTCCCAACCGTGCCCTGCAGAGGCAGAGCTGTCTCCTGGGCTGGTCCGCGTTCCCTCTGCGCGGGAGCTTCAACCCGAGCCCCAGTTCCCCCGGCGGGTGGGGACCCAGGCTGCTGGAGGGGCGCGGGTGAGGCTGTTTACTTTCAGTTTGTCTTCTTTGATTTAGGAAGTTACAAGCTCTAATGCGTAGTCGAGGGTTTTCCCCAGAGCCATGAAGGCTGATTTACAAAGTAAAGACCCTCTCTCTGCTTTTCTAGGGGACGCGCTTCCCGACGAGACCCTCAGCGGGCCGCAGAGTTGAGATTTCCCTGCTTTGTCCCCGATAACTGATTTAAAAAGATCCAACTTAGGTTGCCGCGAAAACCCGTCTGATTTCCACGTGTTCACCTCTGGCAGTTTCTTAATCATGCAGCCTCATCAAGTGCGCATCAGGTTGCTAAAAGATCTCGCTGCAATGAAAGTGTGGCCCCACGACGACCTTCGTGCCGGTCCCAGATTCAGCTATCCAAGAGGTGTTACCCTGCTTCCAGGAGTCAAGAGAGCACTTTTTTTTTTTTTTTTTTTGGTCATTCCATCTCCCTCCCTTCAGATAAAACAATAATTATCTTGGCTCCGGACCCTGGGGAGGCATTGTTCAAAGGCATTGTGTTTTCTGTATTTATTTCAACCTGGCAAGTTCCATTGAGAATTTAAGTTGACAAATTTAACAAGGCCGGATCAAGTGTATGACTTTTTTTTTTTTTTTTTT
>PVKN010032317.1:0-12261 GCA_004027915.1 Capromys pilorides
ATCTGGGGCAGAGTGGTTCTGCCAGGTTTCTGCTGGTACCACCCAAGGACCACTTACAGGGCATCTTCTTGGCCTCATTCCAGAATTAGTGAATCACATCTCAGGCCATGGCTTGGAAATCTGCAATGTGTGAGGGTCTCTGAACTGGTCTTATGCTCATGGAAGTTGGAGAGCCACTAGGTGAAGGAGGTGAGTCTCCGCTTTACAAATGCCGTGATTTGATTGATTTCCATCAGGTACCTCCTCCCAGCCCCCTCAAAACTCATTTCTCTCCCCACCATTTGGTACCAATAATTTTCTCAGCCTTGTGCAAAGCAGTTTGCATTTATCTTTATTGGTGTTCTCATTATTGATTTAAGTCTATCTCTGCAATTTGTCAAGCTTGGATTGCATTTTAATCTTGTCCTCCGAAGTGGCTAAGATCCCTTCCAGCTTTACAGCATTCAGAAATCTGATTAGCTGGATCCAGATTCCATCCTTCAAGCCATTAATGAAAATATTAAATGGTCCTGTTTGGCATTGAGGTCTTCAGAGTTCTCAGCAGATATATGACCCTCCCATGTCACTAGCTCTACATGGTGGGATTGCATGTAGCAATTTGCTTGTAGGTAATTGCTTCCATGTACAAATCCATGTGCGTAATGCAAATCTCTACAGAAGGATCTCGATTAAGTAATTTGTTCATTTAATAAATGTTAGAGCCACCCATGTATTTAAATCACTCATTTTCCCTCTCATGTTAGTGGCATGTTGACCTCCAGGTGAGGAAGCTTCTAGGAAGTATGTGCCCCAGAAACTCAGTTTTTATGTAATGTGCTGCTCAGCTCAGCTTTTGAGTCACATTCTGGGCAAAGCGGCTTTGGGACCAGCAGCATCTCCAAGATACTGAATTAAGGACTCAGCTCTCAGAGCACTTGCCCACATCAGTAGCCAGCCTAACTTCACATGAAGGCGCTCATTTTCTCCTGAATGGTGCGTGCTGTCACCAGCTCTCTTCTCTCCATGAGCTCTCTGAGGTACAGAGAAATTAGCTAGTGCAGCCAAGAGGCAGAGCTGTCAGGGACCGCAGAGGTGTTCACGCTCGGATGGGCTGGTGCCACCATTCTATGCTGATGTGGCAGCACTTGGTTGAACTATCTAGTGGGAGATAAAAACTCGCCGAGGTCTGAGGACCCAGGAATGTTAGAAGGCCGACCACAGCACCAATGAGCTTTTAACAGCAGTCTCCTTTGCTGTTGGCAAGTTCTGATGATCGATACTTTCTGCTCGTGGTGTGTAGATGAAAAAATAAAGGCACCAAGATGCCTTCCCAAGGCCTGCTCTGGAATGACTGGTCATCTGACCCATCCTGCAGAGGACTCCTTGGAGAAGTGGGGGCTGGAAGTGAACAAAAACAACAAGCTTTGGGGAGGTCAGTGTACCCCTCACTCCACCCGGAAGCTTCCTGCGGCTTCATCCACAAACCTGCAGCAAAGCATAACAGGCCTGGCACTGCAAGGCCCCTTCTGCAGAGAAGCCAGGCCTCCCTGTGGCCTCTGAGTGGGCGTGGGAAGCCGCAGCTGAGATGAAGCACCCTCTCTCAGCTGACTCCTCCTCATCCACCCCGGCTGAGCTGCACCTGGCCTGATTTTCCAAGCTGAGCAGAACGCCTGTCCTTAGCAACTTAAAAATCTGCAGACATCAACCACAGTCCAGTTTACTTAGATGAGTGGCAGAGGTCTCAGAGGTGCTAATCGCGGCCAGCTGCCCGGCAAGCATAGAAGATCATCCATTCATGGGGCTGGAGAGGGCAGTCCTGGTTCCTGGAGGTGCCTGAGGATTGGGTCTCAAAGTCACATTGTGAGGGACAGCTGAGGGGTGGGAAGCCGCGGCAGGGCGAGCGCGAGAGGGCAACAAATGCTCACGCACTGCCCTCGCGAGCAGGGAGCAGCTCTGGGGCTGGAGATTTCCCAGACAAGTGTCAGCCACGGTAACTGATGTAAATCAATTTTTCATTCCATTCCTTCAGACTCGGCGCCTCCCGCAGGCCCTCAGCAGTTGTTTCCGGAACCGATGTACGTCTCATTAACCAGTGGAGCCAGGACAGCTGAGGCCAGGCTCTGGAACGAAAACGGACGACAAGCCCTGTTTCAGAGAGGAGCTGGGCACTCCATCAGCCTTTGTTCTGGAAGCCAGCACAGACAAGCACTTTGTCTATGGGCCACAAGAGGGCGATGGCCGCCCACATATTGTATATTCCCATGGCAACGACCAGGGCATCCACCTGGGAAATCTGGGACATTGGGAAGGATAACTTTGTTAAGGAAAGATCATGGGAATTTCCCCAACCTCGAGAGCTTTTAAAATTATTACAGTAGCATGCTCTAGCTCTAAGGCCCATCTAGTTTAAAAATGGCTTTTTAAGTACAGGGATATTGATCTAGGAAGTCAAAATAAGATTTGGGGCAGATTCTGATTCTCTCAGCCTTGGGTGCCCCATCTGTGCAGTGGGCTAATGCTGCCTGTCGCTCCCATCAGGCCTGGCAATCACCGGTTAAATTAAACAGAGAAGACAGAAGAGAGGAGCTGCTGAATCAGTGTGCCCTGTGATCATCCCAGCTTTCCCTGCTGGCCCTTGCTCCCCAGAAGCCTTTCTGCTGTGGGGAGGGGGTGGAGCTGATCCCTGGCTGAGGAAGGTGGCTGTTCTGGGGTCAGGGGAATTCAGCTGCATCTAACAACGTCATGGGTGGTGGGGAAGAGGATAGTTGAGGGTCACAGGGTGACAACTCCAGCTTTGGTAATGTAGCCTCCCTGTGTAAACCAGAGTTTGCCTTGCTCTGTGCAGTGGGCAGGGCGGTGGTGTCTCTCCGTGCCCTTTGGCTGTCGTTTCTAGTGCCTCCCAGCCTTCAGACTCCTTCAAGATGCTTTGACACAGGAAGCAGTGGCAGAAAGAGAGAGAAAACATGGAGCCAAATAGTCTCTGGGGTACTGAGTAACCCTACTGCATGAGGAACCTGGAGACAGGCACTTCTGCCCGACTCTGGACCTTGGCTTTCTCACCTGTGGAATCAGGACGTTGCTCAGGTCTCTCCACACTCCTTCCTTCAGTCCTGTGGCTCTCAGTAGATAGCCACACTGTTCTAAGACCACTCACACAGCCCCGAAACAACCCATAACTGCTCTTTGGCTGTTGCTGGCCTTTATGGTGCCCCAAAGTGTCCCAGTTGAAAAGGGCTTGGGGACCATGACCACAAATGCACATGTAATCCTCCTCACTCTGTGTTTGGGAAAAAGATGACAAGCATCTTCACCCAGGAGAAGGACCAGGTGTCTGGTGGGCTTGCAAGGCTGGCTGGCAGGCTGCACTGTGGGCTCTGCAGTGATCACCAGCCGTCTGAGGCTGTGCTCCCTGGGTGCTGGCATGGGATCCTCTTGCAGCAGCCATCTAACAACAACATCTAACAATTGATTTTGCCTTCCAATTTTCCCATTGATTTTTAAATTTCAGTGCAAATATAAAGCAAAGTGAAGTTTACAGAGGATGGGAAAATCCATGTGAAAATCCCCCGGGTGTCACAAGATTGTAACGCTAGATGCACAAAAGAGGAACTCATTTACAGCTCACTGCTTGGCTCTGTGGCAAATAGTACCTACGAGGAGAAAAGATGGAAAGGAAGTGGCTGATAGTACAGCAATGCCACCTTCCTAAATAGGGAATCAATCAACACATGCATAAAGCTAATGCATCAAGAAATTGAGGTCTGATTGTTTTATGTCAAGTTGCAAATGGGTTACACATTAATGTTGCTTGCCTAGATATTTCCTCTTTTCTTTGTTCTGGAAACTTTCTGTGGTTGGATGAGACCTAGGGATTAGTTCTGGACATTGCTTTGTGTACCTAGAAGATGTGGATTACTTCTGAGAAGCATTTTATTGCTGACTGATCACTCTTCCTTTTGGATGATGATTGTCTTTGAGGAGGATGAGGTCTGATCCCTCAGAGTCAGCCTCGGCCTATTCCCAATGGAACATCAGTAGACATGTAGCATGAGTGCAAAATGAACCTGTCCTGGTAGAACCACTGAGATTTGGGCTTGCTTGTTACTGCAGCATTATCTGTTGTACCCTGACTAACACATGATATGTCTGCATTAAAGAGGGCAAGAAGGAATATTTGAGTTTTGAGTCATCAATTATTAGAACAGAAACCAATAGATAATATGGAAAATTATTGACCCAGCAAATAGTTCGGTTGACCTATTATTTGACATAACCACGAGAGAACAAAAAGCAAAGTCATTAAGCGTTATTTCCACTGAAGGCTGGGACAAGGGATGGAGAGCAATAGGCAAAGGAGTTTTGCTTTGTCCCTACAAGCCTTTCTCTCTGATTTTGGTTTTGAAATCAAAATTTGTTAGTTTATTTTTTTTAAAAAGGCAAATTAGGTCCACAAAGGTATACAGGAAGCTAGCCAGTTACTCACTTCTGCTCCCCAATGCAGAGGCAACATCTTGCCAGTTTTGTGTGCATTTTTATAAGAATAGCCAAGAATATAAATTATCCATGCTCACATGCCTTTACTTTTACTAAACAGTATATCATTGAGATCACTGCCTAGCAACAGGCTTAGGGCTTCTTTTATCTAAACACAACTGGACAAGATGCCATAGAATGGATATGCTGTCATTTCTCTGGTACCCTATCATTGGATATTTGGTTCTTACCTTTATTTTCCTGAATATCTTTGTAAAATGTCATTTTACACTTGGGCCAGCCTATCTAAAGACTGAAATTCTGAAAGTGGAATTACTGAGCATGTACCTTTCTAAGTTAGAGGGTAGTATACAAATTATCTGAAGAAATTGTATTGATGTATACAACTTGCAGGTATGGATAACATGCCCTGGGGCCTGGTCTTGCCTGTGATACCTATTGATTTGATCTGCAAGGAATTAAAGTGGTGGAATTTATTTACTAAGTTATTTTCTGAATTATCCATTTAAATACATGAAAGCAAGATTATTTTGTAATATTGCAGTGCTACAAAGAAGTCTAAGTTGAATCTCACAGCCTTGCAATCTTTCTGGCATTCATATTTCTTCCCTTGCTCAACAAATATTTGTTGAGTTTCTTCTATGGCCCAGGGTGGATACAGTGTGAGCAGACAGATGGATGGATGAGTAGATGGATGGGAAAATGGACACACAGATGATCGAACCACATTTCATCTTATCACTCCAGTATTGGATTTGACATGAAGAAATTAATTAGAGGTTCACAATATTCTTTTTCTCTAGAAAGTTAGACACTCACACACAGATGCACATCCATATAAGCCAGTGGTTCGGATCTGCTTCTGTCCCTGCTCTGTGAAGTGCAGAGCTATGGAAACAGAGGCTTAGTCTGAGTGAAGCTGTGACCTTGCAGCACCTGCAGCACATCCTCGTTATCCCCTGCCCCTGCCACCTGCACCTGTGATTCTCTCATTCCCATCCCCTGTGCCTCTGCTCCTGTCACCTCCTCTGGGCTGTGCACTGGCATAGTTCTTCCCAGGGTCGCATAGCTTTCCTCTCTGATTCCCTGGATGTGACGGTAGCACAAGCCCTTATGGCTCCTTTCTAATATGAAGACTGCATCCCACTGCTCTGTTGTTCAGAGAGCTCAGTGGCCTCACTTTTGCTTTAGATGAAGCCTGAAAATAAGGCTCTTAGGTTGTCAATACTTAGAGTAATAGTAAGAGACCAACATGTATTAACTTTTTCCCCACTCCAGGCTCTTTGCTAAATGCTGAACATATATTTTTCTGTTTCAATTTATAATATTAAGAGGCTGGGCCATATTGTCACCTACATTTTACTGTAGATGTGAGAACTGGGGCCTGGAGAAGTGAGCCAGGCTCTAGGCTACTTCGTTAGGAAAAAAGGATGCAGACACCCAAATCCGATTTTCAAAGATAATCCCTAATCACAGTACAATAAGATTAATACTGTGATACCATGATATGCCTTCTGAGATTACACCCAAGGGACAGAGATGAAGTTTTCTTCTCTTTTGCTTCTAATTGGTCTCCTTCTAAGACTCTTAAGGGCCTCTTGGTCTCTGTTACTTAGACAGGAATAATTCAAGTATGGAATTATGATAAAAATACTCAGAATATGTTGGTTAAATGAAGTCTTCCATTCTAGAAGCACCCTATGCTTTGCCTCTTTTTCCTATGCATCTTAATCTCTATGCATCTTGGCTATTATGGTTTCAGTATTGGATGCTTCCTAAAGTCCCATGTGTTAAGGGCTTGGCCCCAAGGGTGGCATTGCTGGGACTTCCAGGAGGTGGAGTTAGTGGGATGCCTGTAGGTCATCAAGAGTTGCTTTAGAGATGATTGCGCAACCTCAATCCCTTCCTCTTCCTTTTTGCTTGCTGGACATGAACCTCAGGTGGACCGAGAGCCAGCTCCTGCTGACTCGCTGAGTTTTGATGTGATCCTAATGACATAATTTCTATAGGTCTCAAAGAATGGGGCCAACTGCTTACGGACTGGAACCTTCACAACTGTGAGTCAAATAAATCTTGCCTTCATAAGTTTGTTTTTTTTTTTTTTCTTTTATAAGTTGATGCTCTCAGCTACTTGTTAAAGTGAGGGAAAGCCGATGAACAGATGGGCTTTGCGTATTTCTCTGCCCATTTCCACCAAATCTCTAGGGACAGCTCTCCTTGTGGTCACATAGTGTTCGCTCTGGGCCCTGTGCTATATCCTTCTCTTAGACAAAGCTCTCTCGCCTTTTGGTATCAGAACACTACCTGTAACTGGGGGCTTTGCTTGATGGCCTCTTGCCTTCTATTTCATCCATAATCCTCTTGCCCCAAGTTAGGGAGCCATTCACCGCTTTGTCCTCAGTCCCAGCTCCCAACACATGACCTGTCCACAGCCCCTGCTGGTATAGGAACCATTCCATAAGCAGAAACTACATGCATATTCAAAGGGAAGTAGTATATTAACAACTTACGTGGATGTTGTAACGACTCACAGTGAAATATTCCCTCACTTCTTGGTGGAATTATCATTCCAAATCACGGAATACATTAGGTTTTATGTTCTACTTGCTTCTCTGGGGAAATATAAATCTTGAAACATCATCTTCAGATGACAGGGCAAAGAGTCCCCTGGGATACAAGATGTTTAAGACTATTAACCAAGAATCCAAAATAGTTTGCGATTAATATCAAGGCTTTGTTTATGAGCACAAATAAATCCCAGGTCTAGGGCTAACCTGTAAAAACCTGTCTGTGGTGAAAACTGTGATTGCAAATGATGAAATGGGAAAATAATCTGCATGTAAAGGAATGACTGGGGGACAGAGTTGCAGTGTGTAGAAGCCAATATTTTCTGATCATAAATTTGTATGCCGTTCACACATTCCTAGGCACCAACTCAAATAAATATGATAAAGATTAGAAATTTATATGGCTGGTTTACAGAAGATCTAGGTTTTGTAAATAGGCCAAGGCATAGGGGACAGTTTCTCTTTCTAGGCTTGTGGAAGAAGGAGCTGTGCTTTCCCTTTTTTTTAAAACACTAAGCCAAGGAGCCGGTGGCAGAACTAGACATGAATGAGAAGAGGAAGATTCATCAGCATTGGAATTTTGCATTTGTGAGAGGAGGGTGGGGGATCTAAAGGAGACAGGCTGCTTCAGGGATGAGAAGATCGCTGTGTGCCTCTCCCCAGTCTTGTGACTTCTAAATTTTCCCACTTGGACTCTTCCTCAGTCTGGAGCCCACCACAGGCTGACCATGGCTTCTGGCATGAGATCCAACCTGTAGGATCTTAACCTGGCTTGTGGAATTCTGTGCTGCGAGCTAACCTTTCCAGGTTCCTGGCCCATCGCAGCAGGCTTTTGTGACGGAGTGCATGCCGTGTCACTTCTTGTTCCTGATTCACAACCAGGATGCCCTTCTTCTTGAGCCATTTCATTCATAACTGCCCTTCTTTTAAACCTTCTCTGAGGTCTTTTCCTCTCTGGGGAATTCTCAAGAGCCCTTGGGAAGAGGTAATGTGGAAGTCAAATTTCTGCCTTTAATGAAGTGCCAAAGATAATTAATTTAAAAGAGGAAAGACTCATTTTGGCCCACAGACTTGGAAGTTTCTGCCTATAACTTATTGTCCCTATTGTTTTTGGGCCTGTGGTGAGGTGGTACATCATGATAAAAGCTCATAGTGGAGGGAGCTGATCCCCTATGGTGGCCAGAGGGCAAAGGAAAAGTAACAAAGGTAGGCTTTAATGGCCTAAACTCTTGACTAGACTCCATTTCTTATTCCATCACCTCCGACAAGGTCAATTTGGAGACCAGGTTTTCAATGCATAGTCCGTTGAGAGGCACTTCGGATCCCAGTTGTAGTGGGTGATTTCACTCTGTTTTGACTTTCTAGTAAATGTTAGGTATCACTTTTCCCTTTGTATTGAGACCTCATAGGGCACACAGTGAGCACAGTTCCCTCCCTCACTGATGCTGGATTCAGTCAAGTGCAGAGCTAAGACTGGTGGGATGGGAATCTGAGCTGAAGTTGTGGAGGTGATGCATTTCTTATGTGGTGTCTTGCTTTTTTTGACCTTCGATGAGAAAAACGTGTCTCTGGAAGCTGGGAGAAACTGGTCACGTGAAGCAAACTTGAATCTCGGGTGGACTGAGAGCCAGCTCCTACTGATATACAGTCTGAAGTAAAGCTGTTCCAGTCAAAATACAGCCCTCAGGAAAAAAGATAAATGCTTGTTCTTGGAAACCATTGAGTTTTGATGTGGCTTTAATGAGGCCTTAGTGAGGCAATAGCTGATTTGCATGCTGCCACCTTTGGTGTGAGTATCAGAGGAAATACATGGAGGAGATGGCATCTTTTGAGTTTGAAGCATTTAAAGGTATCAGAGCTGATGCTCTAACCTCTCAGAAAAGTCTCCATTAAGTGTAGTGCCAGGCCTAATACAGTGAGGCAGTGACAATGCAGCCTCGGTCACCTTCCTTATCATGGAGACATAGTATCTGACACCCACAGGAGGATACGTTTGTTTTGCCTCATAGTTTCAAAAGTATCACTCCATAGTGGGCAAGTGCTGATACAGAAAGTGGATGGAGGGACCTGTATGGCAAAATCTGTTCACATCATAGCCATCAGAAAGCAGAGAGCAAGGGTGCGCACTGGGGAGTGACAAATGTCCTTCCAGGTTGTACCCCAGGGACTTGACTCCTCCCACCAGTTCCCACCTCCTAGCAGTGTGCTCCCCTGCTGAAATCAGCACATGACTCCGCTGATGAGTATTGGGTGCCCAGGGCTGAATCACCTTCCACAAACATGGGTCATTCTAGATGTAGGCTGTAACGCTACAGCCTCAGAGAGGCGAGAGGTCTGGACACTATCTATCCAGAGGTCTGGGTAGAGGGGCCCAGGTAGTATGTACTCTTGGATGGATAGAGATTCTTAGGTAGAGATCAAGATTCCCATGTGGCTGGTGATGAGGAACCAGTAGGAAAACTATTTGACCTATAGGTTTGAGGGAATCACAGAGAGAGCTGGAAAGTGTCTTTTGGGACTTCACTTTAGGGCGGGACTTCAGGATCCCTGCAGGGCCAGACAGGATGGGATTGTGACCTGAACAGGAGCGAGAGGACAGAAGGTCACTCTTTCCATCACTCTCCTGACACCTTCTTGGAAATGAATAGGAGGAGAGAAGCTGAGTGGGAAATTAAGGCTGCATGGATTAACTTTGAATTAACTGAGGATGTACCTTAAAGAGACTATACAAAGGTGGAAGTGACTGGGCTACACTTAATGAAGTTTATGTGTTTAGGCCTTAAGTTTAGTTTGTTATAAGAGGAAAGGGTGAAGAGTTGGATACAAGATGAGGTGTTACTAGTAAAATATTATTATTACTCATGGGACATCAAAGTTGTAGTAACTGGGGCTGGGGAGATAGCTCTGTGGCACAAGTGCCTGCCTGCCAAGTGCAAGGTCGTGAGTTTGAACCCTGGTCCCGAAAAAAAAAAAAAATTCAACTATACAAAGTTGTAGTAACTGTCGAATCCACTTTCTATGATCTGAGTATTGGATTCTAAAGTGCATGTACTGGAATTAAATCCCCACGATGATGTCATTAAGAAGGGAATTTTGTGAGGTGATCAAATCATAAGGACCTTGAGCTCATGGCTGCAACTCTTGCCATTGTAATAAGGTGTGTATTAGTGTTTTTATAAGAACAAGACCAACAGAATGTATTCATTGGTAATTGCTATGCCTTGTATCTGTCTTGCTGAAACAAAGAAAGAAAGAAAGAAAAAAAGAAAGAAAGAAAGACGCTAACTGGTGAGCTTTAGAATTGGTTAGTTCCCAATATTAACGACAGAGTGGACAGCAGGCCACCCCTATGGCACCTGAGGTGTGAAGTGGGGTTAGCTCAGGGAACATTCAGGGATTCCTGTGTAGCACTTTGGGTAAAATGATTGGTTGATAATCATCCCAAGGGATGTCCATGTCCTGATCCTTGGCATCTGCGAGTATGCTAGCATATGTGGTGCAAGAGATTTGGCAGGTGTGATTGAATTAGGGATCTTGAGAGGGAAGATTACCTCAAATTACCCAGGTAGGTACAGTATAATCGTAAGAGTCTATGTGAAAGAGCAACGGGGTAGGGGTGGGGCAGAGAGCAGACCATGGAAGCCAAGACTGGATCTATGTGGCGACATTCTGGGCCCTCTACAAGCTGGAAGAGGTAAAGAACATACTCACCCCTAGAGGCTTCAGAAGGAGCCAACTCTGCTGACACCTTGACTTTAGCCCTGTGAGACTCATCTTTAGATATCTGACTTCTGCAAGTGTTGGAGAATAAATATATGTTGTTTTAAGCTTTCACTAAGTTCATTTGTTTTATTTCAAGCAGCAATGGAACATGGATACAAATTGGAAGCAATACAATGGTCCAACCATATGGTACTATGTAATAGACTCTAGTTTTTGTAAATAAAAACCCAGGAGGAGAGGTGTAGCGCTGCAGTTGCAAGTCTGGGCATTGAGGTGAGCTGATGTGGGATCTGACTCCATTCTATTTCTTACAGCCTTTCTTAGCTTCTACTTCTTCATGTGTAAAATGGGCCATCAACCTCATAGTTGTGACAGTTACACTGTCCTGCGGCACAGTAAGCACCCACAAACAACTAGTGCTACCTCAGTTACCTCCCAGTGCTTCCCAGTCTCTGGCAGGACACACCCGACACCCACACTTATAGGAGCAGTTTCTTTTGGTTCACACTTCCAGTCCACAGTCAGCTGGCTCCAAAGGCAAGAACATCGTGGAGAGACACTCTTCAGGCTCAACAAGTGCTTAGAGGCTTCAAAATATCTCATTATCAAATAATGTACTAGGGTTTATTGTTCTGCTTTATGAGCAATGTTTTTGTTTTTTCAAGTTTTACAAGTTACTTATAAATATGTATATGATGGTGCCAATTTTAAAAGTATACAATATTTGTGTATGGCTTTCCATCAAAACGCCCTTGTCCATGTGGCTTGCCCCCAAGTCGTGACTTGCAGAGGTTCCAGTAAGAGCTTTGGAAACCCAGAGCAGGAGAAGGGCGTGGCGAGCTCAGGGAGCAAAGCTTTTGGAGATTCAAGGGCAGGGCGGAGCATCTTGGGACACCAAATAAGTAGGTTCCTGGTTGCTCGCTGACTCTGGGATAAAAATAATATTAAGCTTTTAAGCTACATTTAATTAAGAAAGAAATTGTTTCTTAGCAATGGCTTAAAGCTGTACCCATACTTATGCAGAAATTAGCAGATAGGAAGAATTTCATTTTTTACAGTTAGTCCACACATACTGAATGTCTACCTTATACTAGGCAGACTGTCAATAGGTTTGGGAAGGAAGTGATGGGTGCAGAGGAATACATAAACAAATAAGTCAAGCTTGCCAGCTTCAATGAGTTTATTATCTACTTACATATTTTTTCACATTTGTTTTATTTTTCTATTTCATTTAATTTTTTTTTTTTTGGTCTTTTTAGACAGGGTCTCGCTATGTGGCTTAGGCTGCCCTTGTATCCCAGGCTGGTCTTGAACTCACATCGATCCTCCTGCCTCTGCCTCCCAAGTACTGGGATTACAGGTGTGTACCACCGCGGCTTCTATTTCTTAAAAATTTTCACAATTTTTTTATATTCTAATTGTATATACATATATATATATATATATATATATATATACATATTTGGCAAATCACTGGACATAATTTGCAGGCATCAGG
>PVKN010032318.1:0-12291 GCA_004027915.1 Capromys pilorides
GGCATTCAAACATTCAAAAATCTTTAATAAAAGTCAACATGGGAAATAATGTTAAACCCACCAGTAGAAAATATATTTTAATCGACATGACATATGCAATGGTAATGACTTGATAAAAAACTTTTATAACATTGTCATGTATGAACTACCAGGTTTTAGCTTATGATAACTGTACATTTTAGGACTAAAGAAGTTGCTTTCAAAAATATATTCTAGCAGCCATAATTGTATTTCCAGTTAAAACACAGTAAGATGTTAAAAGTAAAATGTATAGTTAACTAAATAATACCCCAAAACTAGAAAATGTAAAACCCCATGCTCTTCTACAATAACTGCCTCTAGGAAGATGTCGTCTGATGTAGACTGTGGAAAGCCAGTAATAAATAATCAGACATACACATGGGCTTAAAATTTCACTGAAATACTTAGGTAGCAAAATATATGAAAAAGTAATAGAAAAGTAAAAAGAGAAAATTAAAAAATATTGCACAGCCACATTACCTACAAAGTAAATCCGATATTTAAAAAGTTCTACACATGGATGATATAAATTATCTTCCATATAAAAAGGTATAAATATTTCTTAGAACTTACTGGCATCTACATCTAACTATAATACACTATCTGAATCACTGTTGAATGAGGTAATTGTCAAATCTCTAGCGATGCTTTTATTTTACTGGAAATATTTGAGGGCAGCAACCAGGAAGAATTTCTCTAAAAATATTTCCGAGTCGAGAACAGCTATGTGTGCCGCCCTCCCAATGAGCGAGTCGGCGGTGTTGGGCAGCGCGTTGATGACGTTGTACCGCACCAGGTTACAGTCCTGGCTCTGCAGCACAGGCCGAAGTAGGTTGTGGATCATTTCGGAATAGATCTGCCCTGCAGGCAAAAAACAGGCAACACTGTTCAGTGAGTGATTGGAAAAATTCCGGCAACTGTTAGGTCATTTTTTTTTTTAAAGTTTATTTTATTTTCTTAAACCACATTTGTTTGTGTTATGGCTGGCTCAGCCTTTCCTGGGGGTGGGGGGCCGCGCAGCAGGTGGAGCCTGGGATCGAGCCACGGTCCCTGTGGTGGCCTCAACTTCCCAACGCACGCGCTTTAGACCGCTGAGCCATCTCACCAACCCTGTTAGGTCATTTTTAAGATTTAGTTACATTAATTTCCACACTAAGTAAATAATCTCTTTTAAAATATTTTTCTTCAGCTACTAGTTGAGATTCTTTTATAGAAAATATAATCACATTATCCAGCTAAGTAAAAATGATAATTTTATTATACATTTTGCCTACTTGACATTTTAAACTCAAAATAATGCAGACACAAGCAAACTGTTTTCTTCAACATTAAATCACTGGTACCTCATTAAACCATTATGAAAACATCATGGTAAAGCACATCTTGCCAAGGTAAAAGATAACACTTTAGTCTACAATGAATTCTGTAGCACGCTGCTAATGGGACACACATGACTGTCCCATCCAGTGAGGCCTGGGAGGGCCTCATAGGGTGGTACAAACGTCCGATGGAAAAGTCATCAAGGTACAGACCCATCAGGAACGTATTAAAATTATTCTATGGTAGTGGGCATTTGTTTTGAGAACAAACTGCAGCTCTGTTTAGTCAGAAGAGTATGAGCTTGACTCAAATCACAGAACAGCTTTTTAAAATACTTGGTTAAATTTTAAAAAGCTCCTTTAATATTTGGTTTTTGTTCAGAGCTCTGCTCCCCCCTCAGCACAAAGGACAAGGACCAGCTTCGGGGCTACACGTTCCTCAGTGTGACAGCTGCGTGAGAGGCACAACACCACTCATGCACCCTTAGCAGCAGCTGTGTTCCCGTGGGGCCATGTGCTGGGGGGGGGGGGGGGGCTGTGACATTGCGGACAACAGGCAGGAGAAGTCCTGAGAAGCAGGGAGGGCAGAGTACGCAGGAGGACAGGGAGGAGAGAGGAAGGGCCTGAGGTAGCCATCGGAGTCACGTGCGCTCACTAAAACCTTTACTTCCACCTCCCTTAGCTTCACTGAACACCAAGCTGCCTTTCAGCTCCATGCAGTTATTAAAGTATGTGTACTTGGGAAGAAGTCCCCATGTGCCCCCGGTTGCCCAGAATCTGTTAAAACAAAAGCCAGGGTTGGGGAGGCAGCTCAGTAATCTAAGCGTCTGCCTGACAAATGCAAGGACCTAGGTTCAGTCTCAGTACTGTTTGCTGTTCCAGTCCCAGAATTCCAGGTGCGCCATGCTGGCCCCAAAACTGGGGGTGGTGGCACACACCTGTAATCCCAGAGCTGGGGAGGCTGAGCAGTGCAGTGAGACCCTGTACCCAGTGAATGAATGAATGATTTTTAAAAAAGCCATTTATCTGACTTCATCTGCCTATCAGGAGTTTCTTAAACTTTCCCTTTAAGTGGGGTCTAGCCTTTGCTAGAGATTGAGTTTTTTAAGAAGGTCATTCTGATGCCACAAGTAAGTACATGTTAAATGGGTGAATCCACACAATATGCTGGGTAGCGTGCCAAGCACTGCCCACGATGCACACAGTGTCCTGTCTCAGGGAGGCGTGCAATGTCGCAATGTGGAAAAAGCAAGAGATCAAGAGCTGAAAGTCAGTCTCGTTTCAGACAGGAACCAGAGACAGCTCGCGGGAGGAGACTCAGGTTCTCCTCTCAGGTTAACTGACTTTGGAGAAGCCACTCGCTATCTTGAGGCAGCCGGACTCCTTCTGGCTACACACAGCTATGATTTAAATTTCTTTATTCACAAACAGGAGAGAAAACACCATGCAAGGGCTCCCTCTCAGCAGATCCTTGTAGCCATTTTCCTGAAAGGGAGACCAGGCAAAGCATGCAAAAGGACCACTCCATCGCCACAAGTGCCAAGCCAGGGAAAAGGCAGCGAGGGCTTCTCACCCCCCACCCCATTGCTTCTCCTGCCTGCCTCCCTTCTCCCCACTCCCTCCCTGCTCCTGCCTCCCTCCCTCCCCTCTCTCTGTCCCTCCTTCCCATCCTTCCCCCCATCCTTTGCCCCCTCTCCCCTCCCCTCTTCCTCAAACTCTCTTTCAGGCTGAGTTTCACTATGCGGCCCAGGTTGGCCGGAACCCTCAATCCTTCTGTTGAGCTGTGTGATACAGGCATGCACTACAACCTTCTGCCTGCTTTGATTACTTCTAAAGCAACAAAATGGAGAAGGCTTTGTAATTAGATGAAAACCTGTTTCACTGCAAAGACAGCTCACTAGGCAGGAGAGAAGAAGTTGAAGCAATACAGAAGGAGGGTAGCCGCTAGTAGAAAACGAAGCAAAAGGAAAGAGGACGGCAGAAAGGAGAAAGCGGCCCCTGGAAGCGGAGGGCAAAGCTCACCCACAGGCACAACTCTGAGAGAAAGTCACGTGTACTTAGTTACCTGACTGTTTGTCCTTTAGGGCTGTTTTACACATTTCAATCCGGGCAGAATGATAAGGAACATAGCGGTCCTGTAGCGATCCCACCAGCACAACATTTTTGAAATAATGAAGCCCTTGGAATGGAAAATTAAGAATTGTCAATGCAATAATTTATTAGCTTTACATTAACCTATCAGTCTGAGATTAAGTATCAACAACAAGTTTGCTCATCAGCAGTGCTAAGTTTTAACGCCCAGAACACACTGCTGCGCTGTCTCCAGCTCTGCACATGCGGTCAGGGTAGGGTCACGGCACAGCACGCGACGTTTCCACTGTGGCTGTGCTGAGTGTGAGACGGGACCGTGGTGCGGTGGTAGACAGGGCTCAGGTTCTGGGGTGCTGACATCACAGTGCCACTACATCTGAAGGGCATCTGTTGACACCCCGGGGTATTTCCAAAGAACACAGTACTCTTGACCATACATGAGTTTTGCCAGCAAAACAGAACCAGGTTACCGTGGTGACATCAGTGCTGGGGCCACTCCCACAGAACTCGGCGCTGGGCCAATCACACCAAATCTGCCCCTCCCAAGTTAGCAGAGGTGGGGGATCTTAGGGCAGAGGAAAGGGGCTGCAGCAGGCCGTGCCCAAGTACCTCACTGTGCGGCAGGCTGACGAGAGTGAGCTGTACACCAGCACCAAAGCCCTTCCACGGTCGGCATCCGCAGAACAGCACAAAGCGAAACAAAGAACAGCAAAAATGAAACCTGAGCTTTTTCTGTAGCACGACTGGGTGAGGAAACCTCAAGGCAAAGACAGTGATGTGCAGATTAAGAATGGGTCCTGGTGGCTCTCAACACCCAACACAGCCATGAAAGCTGAAGGCCAAGATGATGCCCTTCGCTGGTGGCAGGTTGTGCAGAGCTCGCTGGGCACCGTCCTACCCTAAACTGACCCAAAGGAACCCCCAGGAAGGGGAGGTATTCAATCAGATCCACCAAGTGACCAAGAAAAAGAACACATAAGCCAAAATTAGCACCAAGGGCAAGACCAAAGTGAAGGAGAAACACTAGACATGCACAAAGAAGAAAGAGGAAAAAAAGATAAATGACCTAGGTCCCTAGTTTTACAATCCAAGAACTGAAGGAAACTATTACCTTGGAGGAAAATTTAAAATTTTTAGCAAGCCATCATTGCAAGAAGCCTTTTTAAGTATATTGAAAAACTGAAGCAGGAACAGCACTTTAAGGAATCACTGACTCAAACTCTGGTGAAGGTTTAGGAGAGGAAGACCTTGGTAGTCAGACAGCGACGCTTGGGTGGCCGCAGCTCCCCAAGTGGTGAGTTTTTACACAAGACAAACGTCTACTTAGAGTGAGGGAATGCTAAGGAAGCCGTGTTGTCTACGAAGTGTCTAAGGCCAGAAATCTGCAGGGGCACAAAGGCCCCCCAGGACACCAGCAGGGAGGCAGACCACTGCTGACAAGGGATCCAACGCAGGACCTCGTGCCTGCCAGGCGGGTGCCAGGCTACTCAGTCACATCCCCAGCCCAGGGAATTCTTAGGCCAAGAAAGAAGAGAAAAATAAAAACAACAAGTCTATAGAGGAAACTAAAGAAACAGAAAAACATTTGCAATTTTCCAATGCTGGGGACAAGCTGAACTTCTGCTTCCTGTGTGGAAGGCCTGCTGCTCTTGAAGAGACAGGGGTCAGTGGGACGCTCAAAGGGCAGCTAGCCAGACCCCTGCACCCCACCAGCGTCCTTAGATTCCCAGGAGCACACTGCTTGTAAGCCCGGCTGTGTTCAGACAGCAGAGACTGTTTTTTCATTTAGGTATTCGGTGCAGAGTCTCGCTACACAGCTCAGACTTGTACTGATTCTCCTGTTTCCAGCCTACCCTGTGCTGGGATTTAGGCATGCACCACCATGCCTGGACTTAGTTGCTGGCTCAGCCTGCTCCAGGGACAGGGCCAGCATGACATGTGGGACTGAGGATTGAACCCTGGTCCCTGCACTTGCCAAACAGGTGCTTAGTCCGCTGAGCTATCTTGCTGGCCTGATAGCAGACTTTTATGTCAAATGCTTAGCCATTTCCCTCTCTGTTGGGGAATAGCTCAGCAGTCAGAACACATTTTCAGTTTGAGTTCTGACTTATGTGAGAAGAAATATCCCGGCCAGGCATAGTGGTAGAAGCCTGTCATCCTTGGACTCCTAGAGCTGAGGCTGGAGGACAAAATCTGGACTATGTAGTGAGGCTTCGTCTCAGGAAACAAAGCAAAAGCAAATCCAAAAAATTATGATGATACAGACTATGCCGATAATATGATGATTAAAGTGAAGGGTTACAGGTGCTTAAATCTAAGCTCTAGCGCGTAAGAGATATCTTCGTGGTCTAAGTGTCTGCTTGGAAAGCACAAGGTCCCAAGTTCAATCCCCAGTACCACATGCTAAGCAGGTCCTTGGATACTGGCCACTGAAGCAAGCGTGGTGGCGCATGTCTGTAATCCCAGCACTGGGGAGGCTGAGATAGTAAGATCACTAGGAGTTCAAGATGTGTAGTAAGACCCTATACCAGATAAATAAATGAATAAAAGACTTTTAAAAATTAAAAAATCTCAACTCTATAGATCTGGTACTCTAATGTTTAGGTTGGGACACATAAAGGTAACATCTTTTCTTCTTCCTTAAAGGCTTCCGTTTGGAGTTGAAGATATATCTTACTATGTCTGATCATGTTTGTCTAAAGGTAGTAAGTAGTTAACAGCAGATTAAAATCTACACAGTTTTATTCTTGGTTTGGTGGTGCAAAGCTATAAGCCCAGCCCTTGGGAAGCTGAGGCAGGAAGCCACCATGAGTCTCAGGCCAGCCTGGACTACATAATGAGTTTAAGGACAGCCTGAATTATAGAGACCACAGGTTTTAATAAAATTGTCAGCATTCTTTTTTTTTTTTTTCCGGGACTAGAGTTTGAACTCATGACCTTGTGCTTGCCAGACAGGCACTTGTGCCATGGAGCTATCTCCCCAGCCCCCGCATTCTTAAATAAATACATAACTACAAACAAACATGAGAAGACAAGGCAACAGAATGCCCCCCAAACTACTTCCCAAAGTCGATCTGGAGGCATTGAGGGGGAGAAGAATATAAGCCACACCCAAATGACTTTTTTTTTTTGTAATGTATTTAGGACAAAGTCTACAGGGTCTCACTACACAGATCCAACTTGTAGTGATTCTCCTATTTTTAGCCTCCCAAGCACTGGGATTACAGGTGCACCACCACGCCCAATCTCAGGCGCTGTCTCAGGGAGCCCCAGGAGTTGGGCTGGCACAGCACACCAGGGATGGAACCCTGGCCGCTGCACTCTGCCTAAGCAGGGGCTTTAGTCTGCTGAGCTGTCTGGCCAGTCCTACACTCAGATTATTCTTAAAAGGACAATGGGAGGTCAGAAAGCAAATCAAACAGCTGCTTGAGGAGATGGTGGAAGATATAGCCAAGTGGGTAATGGCAGCGGTAAGCAAGTAACTGGGGAGCTTTCAGAAGACACATGAAAGTGCTGGCTGAGCTGAGCAGGAGAATACAAAGCCTGAAAGACATCAAGTATACACACACACACACACACACAGGATCAAAGAAGTATCAGAGTTGAACCAAACCTTTGAACAAATGGACTTAACAGAGTCTTCCTCTGAACAACACCAAAATATTCTTCTCAGCAGCACATGGAACCTTCTCCAACACAGGTCACATGCCAGCCCATAAACCTTGCACAAGTACATGAAAAAGAATCAAAAACTTTCCATGCCTGCTATCACAGTGCAATCATACTAGAGATCAAGGGCAAAAGAAACCATAGAAACTATGCAAACACATGCAAATTAGACAACACCTTCTTGAATAATCAGCTGGTCACAGAGGAAGAAAAGGACAAAATCAGCTCCTACAATCAAATTATAATGCCAGTACAGACAGTGGGAGACAAGGGACACAATGAGAGCACCTGTGAACACCCACAGCAGCAAAGCAGAGTGAGCACAAGTAAGTGACGATGCACCGTGAGGTCCTAGAGAAACAACCCAGAAGCAAAGCTAGGACAAAGGAGGAAACTGTAAAGACTCAACTGGAAAGTAACAGAATTTCAAGAATATCACAAGAATCAATAAACTGTTTCTGTGAAAGAATAAGTGAAATAGATATTTCTTTAGCCATTGTTACCAAAAGAAAGAAGAAAACTAAATCCATGCAATTAGCAACAAAAGGCAAATTCACAGTGGATTCTACCGAAATCCAGATCACTGGTAACTACTTCGGAAGAAATGAGGAAATTCCTAGATCCATGTGAACTATCAAACCTGAAGCAACATAAAAAATTCTGAATGATCTAGTGACAATGAAACTGAACACATAAGAAAACAAAACAAAAATGCAAACAAACTCTTATAAATGAAAAAGCCCACTGCCACATTCTACGAGAACTTGCGAGAAATCCTAGTCCCCTTGCGCTTCTAGTACAGACAGTACAACCTAGCACGATGAAACTGAAAGGGAAGCGCTACTTCCAAAGTCATCCCTGAAAGCAAGCACTACCCTCTTGACCTCAAACCCAAAAAGGACTTAACCAAACAGAAGAACAGGGCAGTTTCTTTAATGAGCACAAATGTAAAAATTCTCAATAAGATATTGGCAAACCACAACCAAAAAAAAAAAAGAACAAACATCATGACTAAGTAGGATTCATTCCAGGGATGCAAGGCTAGGTCTACATAAGTAAATCAATACATGTAATACACCACATACACATAAAAAGAAAAGTCACATAATCAGGTAAACAGATATAGGAAAAGCATTTGATGGAATCCAACACGCATTCATGATTAAAAAAAAAAAACTTTGAAGAAAAAGGTATTTTAAGCTAATAAAAGTAATTTATGATAAATCTACTGTCAAACACCACACCGAAATTTGACACCTTTGCCTCTAAAATCAGGAAAAAGACATGGATGTCCACTATGACAACTCCTGTTCAACAAAGTCCTTACAACACTAGCCACAATAACCAGGCAAGAGAAGTAAAAAGAAAACATTTAAGAAAGAAGTCCAATTACCATTATTTGTGGATGACTTGGACCTCTATATAGAACACCCAAAACTCCACCAAAAGACTCCTAGAATAGCCAAATTCAGCAATACAGCAGGATACAAAATCAACAGCATTTCCATACACTAATAATGAACTCAAGAAAGAAATTGGGAAAACAATGCCACTCACATTAATGTCAATAAAAACGAAATACTTAGAAATTAACCTAACCAAGGAAGTGAAAGACCTTTACAATGAAAAAAATGAGTCCTGGAAAGATGAGATCAAAGACAATCTCAGAAAATGGAAACATATCTCGCTCTGGGTAGGCCAAACCAATACCATACAAACAGTCAGACTTCTAAACTGTTTCTGCAGATTTAATGGAATCTCAACTAAAATACCAGCAGCATTCCTGACAGAACTAGAACAACAATCCTGAAATTCACATGGAATCAGAAGAGATCTGGAATACCAAGATCCTGGGCAATGAGAATATGGCAGGAGTGAGCACGGCTCCAAGGTACTGAGATGCATGCATAGCATGGCACTACCAGCAACACGCATGGATTCGTGGGGCAGGGTCCAGACTAAAGAAGACAACTCCAGGCGCACTCAGCTGCCTGACTGTTGGCAAGAGGGGCTAATACTTTTGCTGGAGGAAAGAGCCTCATTAAACAGCGTGGGGCCAACTGGCTAGCCACATGCTTAAGACTGGACTTAGATGATCACCTCTTGCCATGCACTAACCTGAACTAAAATTAGGCCAAAGACCTAAGTATTAAAACAGAAACAATCTACTGGAAGACAAATTAGGTAAAATTCTTAAAGATGCCAGCAAGGATTTGATGAACAGAAATCTAGTTGCATAAGACATAAAGCTAAAATCAATATATGGGATCATATTAAGTTAAAAAAAAACATATACATAGCACAGGAAACTGCTGATAGTGAACAGACAACCTATGGAATGGGGAAAAATGTTAGCCAGCTAATCCTCAAAGAACTACTATGTACAACACACTAAGAATTCAGGGCCAGGGAGACAGCTCAGTGGCACAAGCGTCTTCCCAGCAAGCACAAAGTTCTTACGAGTTTGATCCCCATACCAAAAAACAAAAACAAGAACTCAAAAAAAATTAGCTTTGCCCAACTGACTCAATCAAAAATGGGCACATGAAATGAAAAGACACTTATCAGAATGTGACGAATAAATGGTTAATAACTATATATGGAAAGGAGTCCAACACTGCTGGTCGTTAGAGAAAGGCGAAGTACAGCAACGCCAAGGTTCCACCTCACTGAGACAGAACCCAAGCAACAGCAAGTGCTGGCCAGGCTGTGGGGAGAAAGGAGGCTGCTGCTGCTGCTGGCTCTCCCACCTGTACAAACACTGATGGACGCCAGTGCTGAGATTCCACACAAAACTTTCGACCCAGCCATTCCCCTTCTAGATATCTTCTCAAAAATATTAGCATCCTAGTGCAGCAATAAGCACACCCACACACACACAGCAGCAAAACTCCCAACAGTGAAATCCTGCAAGCCGCTTGCACGTCCATCAACAAATGAGTGGGTAGAGGACGTGTATTTATAAGACTGGAACACTACTCTGCCATAAAGAAGAAAAAACGAGGGGATGGGAGATAGCTCAGGAGCACAAGTGACTGCTTGGCAAGTGTAAGGTCCTGAGTTTGATCCCCAGTTCCGCAAAAAGATAAAAAAAAAAAAAGAAAGAAAAGAAGAAAAAAAAGATAAATGAGTCTTTCTAGGAAAATGGTGTCTTTCATGATCTTAAGTGAAATACAGAGGACACACAAGCTTAAATATCTCGTGGTTTCTCTTACAAAAGAAAGCCAAAGGGAGACAAAAAGAAACAGACAGATCTTTAGCCTATGGAAAGGAAACAGATGCAGGGAGGGGAAGGCAACGAGAAGAGGAGGGCACTGGGACACGCTGTGCACATGCACCACAGCCCTACGAAGTTTAGGGTCCTCGTGTGCTGCAAACACAATTGACACATAGATGCGCAGGGGCCCAGGAGAGGCAGGAGGATGAGGCGGGCAAGGGAAGGGGATTAAATGTGATGCATCATGCGTGTGCACCAGGCCCCGGGATGAGTGTACTGCACACCTGCACCAAAAGAGGCACATAGTCAGCCTCTCTCGGAGTCTTGTCTCTTATTTATGTCTGTTTCATTTTTGTAAAATTCTATCTATCCATCATCTATCTATCAATCTATCTTCCTTATGTTTTGTTTAGTTTCGTTGTTTTAGTGTACGTGTATTGTTTTTTCTTTTTATTACTTTTAATAAGAAATTACAATGTGACAGTTTCAAAACACATTAGTAGTACATTCCCAATAATTGATACAATGCATATTGTTGTCCTCATTGTAGTTATACAGAGCACAGGGTGTAGGCACAATAAATTTTCTAATGTTTATTAGTATAATAGATTTTTTCTCTTTGATCTAAGAGAAGGTAGTTGCATACACAGTCAAATGTTCCATAATTGCAGTGGGTTACTAGCAAAACCGGCAATGTTGGAAGCTGTTGATTAGAGCCTTTTACAGTCAAGCATGCTAAATTACCTTTACATTTTATGTGTCATGTTTAAACTTTTCTGCTGGGTGGTTAAGGGCAAGTTAAAGCAAGACCGGTATAACAAAACATGTAGTTTTTGTATCTCCCAAGGTCAGTCAAATTCCCTCAGGATTTACTTTGGAACCACGTACAGTGCTTCGTAGAACTGTTGTCAGTGTCAGCTGTCTGGATGAGTCACGGTCATTGCTTGACCAGTTTGCTCTCTGTGAAAGCCCGAGAGAATGTTTTCTCTCCAGGTGACTCTCCTTAGGCACACTATACACCTTCAATCCCTTTCCTCTGTGGTCCCTTAATCTCCTTGAACAGAAAATTTGGGAAACCACAGAGTTATAGGAAGTTACAGCACAGGTTCTGTTCTGTCTTGAGTACTCACTGACCTTGAAGGACTAGGGCAAAAATATTGGCTATCCTTGTAGCCCCTCTTTTTCTCTAATTTTTGGTCTGTAAACTTATATTCTTAGCCCTCACTGTTTAGTTTCTAGTTGACTTTTAGAATGTTTTCATAAGCCTTTTTAATGAATATTGAGCTTTTCTTATAATTAAGGTGATATTAGGTTGTATTATACAGTTCTTTTCATCATTATTGCTGGTATCAAACTCTTCTTAAAAACAAAATTCCACTTTTACTTTTGGCTCTGAGAAACAGTTCAGTTCTACTTGCTCACGTATGTGCTTGGATTATCCACTCTGAATGATAGGCAAGTCTTGTTGTAAGCCTGAGAGAAGATTTATCTAGCAGTTTCTTCTCAGATATGGAACTATGTTCACAACTAACATGTTGGCCAGAATAAAACTGCTGGTGAAACTTTCCATTCTCAGTTAACTGGCCTTTACCAATATTCTGGGTTGGACAGCAAAGTTTCCTTTCTGGATGTTCTCTGCAAACTATGCTCCTGTTTGAATGTTAAACTTTTGTTTCTGAAGTTTAGTTTTAAGATGTTGGTTTTTACATTTGAACTACAATAAACGAACTATTTTTATATAAACAAAATCCTCCAATTAAAATAATTCAGAGCCAACTTTTGCGTTACATTTTCCCTCACAACACTTCCCTATTATTATTCACATTTTGTGCTTATTTGAGTATGTCAGGAAGAATTTTTTTCTTTTTAGTAATAATAAAAGTGGGGTTCATAGTCCACTCACAAGGCTTCTGTGCAACTTCCTCTTTTCCCCTTCCCACCCCTCCCCTCCCCTCCTTTTCCCCCTGCCCTCCC
>PVKN010032319.1:0-12288 GCA_004027915.1 Capromys pilorides
TTTTTTTTTTTTTTTTTTTTTTTTTTTTTTTTTTTTGATCTGTCTCTGTCTGACAAGGCCTTTGGGGAGGGCGGGTTTGGCTTGTAGAGCTGGGTATTGAACCCAGGTCCCCTGAGCCTGACTGTATTTGCCTGAGCAGATGCTTAAACAAGTGTGCCAGTCCGCAGGCCCCTGTTTTTTCAATAATGTTGCAGTCAGGCATGGTGGTGCATGCTTGTAATCCCAGCAGTTGTGAGGCTGAGGCAGGAGGATTGTTGGGAGTTTGAGACCAACCTGGGCTACGAAGTGAGCTCAAGGCCAGCCTGAACTGCATAGTGAGACCCTGTCTCCAAAACACAAAAAAATAGCCAAATAAATAATGTTTAAAGATCCTAGTATTTTTCCTCACGGATCAGAAGCCTCTCCTCTCTCGCATTAGGGTCTACTGTACATCATGACCGCATCCTCACGGTGCTGGCGCGTGTGCATGACACACCTGGACGCTACCTTTCATCCCCTTCCCTCCTCTCTCCACCCCTCCATCTCTCAGACCTCTGCCCTTTTGCAAAAGGTCTTTCTCCCTGTTTCTGACTGTGCATTAGTTTGTTCATTAATTTATTTATACTTAGGGCTTTTTCCGTAAGAGAGACCCCAGCTATTGGAGCTTGTGTCTGGTGTGCTTAACATTGCGTCTCCAGATGCATCCACTTTCCTCCACATGACTCACTCCGCTTTCTCCTCCAAGCACAGCAAGTGCCTCGCTGGAGCACACGTTATTTATTCAGCATTTTCTTTCATTGCCTTAAAGCTATACAAGTGTAGCAGCCACTTTTCCCGGCCCCCTTTCCAAAAGGAAACTATTCTGACCTCAGGAATTAACCTGCCCAGAGCACCCAGTCTTGGTGACAAAGCTGGCTCAGGGAGACTCGGGGCATGGCTGCCACTTGGAGTGGCATTTTGTGACACCCCAGCCATAGCCACACCTGGGAGAGACAAAATGCAAAGCTTCTGGAAGGCAGGCACCAGGTCCTCTTTTTCGCCTCCCCTCTCTCACCCCCTCTCAGTGCTCCATAGAGACCCTGGCACAGGGCAGATACTGGGCAGACATTTACAAAAAAGCAGCCTTGGCCTGGTGAGATGGTTCAGCAATCTAAGCACCTGCTTAGGAAAGCTTAGGCAACGTCAGGGACTGAGGTTTGATCCCCTGCACCGCATGCTGCACCAGCCAGCCCCACCCCCCAGGGCAGGCTGAGCCGGCCATAATTAAAAACACACACACAAAAAAGCAGCCTTAACCCCCTTCTGACATTAGTTACAAAAGGCACAGCTTTTCTTACGTGGCAAATACCTGGCAGTGATTTTTTTCAGAATAGCTGGCCAAAAGCTGTTTGTTGGTTTGGAGGAAGTGAATCTCAGAAGAGTAGCTTCCAAGACCATCTCTAGAATAAAACACACCTTGTAGTCTTGGGAGGCTAAGGCAGGAGGACCACCTTGAGCTCAATCTGGAATACATAATGCGTTTACGGCCACCACACAGAGAAGAAAGAAAGTGGGCATGGAGAAAGCTTACCTGGCTCTTATTTAACAACTGCTGGCTTTCTAATGGATATAAGAAAGCAACTCAGGGATCAATAACATTATCACTGGCTTTTTGGTTAGTTTGAAAGGGGCATGAGAGATAAGTGCATTTCCTGCCCGGTGTCTGTCCTGTGTGGTGCTGGGCCTGCCCTGGGGACTTGTTTTCCTGTTTGTAGTCCACAGTAAGTTCTGTCGCCTGCTCATGGCCCCAGGGTCCCCTTCTGACTTTGTCTTCCATGAGAATGCAGAGGATATGTCCTGATGGTCAGATCCAGGCTGAGGGGCCTAGAACAGCACATCTGCCTGCTAACACATGGTGACAATGACTCGCTGTCCAGGGATGCATGGGAAACCCCAAGCTTTAAAGGGCAGGTCCTGAGAACTACGCTGGCACCACTTCCAGACTGACAGGGAGGCCCAGGAAACAGACACAGGGCAGGGACTCTCAAACTTGACTGCTCATTGGAATCACTTGGAAATCTTGGAGAGACCCAGCCTGTGCACACTCGGACCTCCAGGGCCCTGGAGGCTGGGTAGGGCCAGCAGGGTCTTCACTGCTCCCTGATGTCAGAGCAAGCAGTGTGGGGACCAGGTGCTCGTAATAGGTGGAAGAGGAGGGGCAGCAGCATAGCAGCCCCTTGGACCTCTGAGCCCACAAGCCAGGAAGGAGATCCATGAAATGCACGCTGAATTGCAAATATCTGGTGGCAAGTGCAAGTTCCCAAGTTCAATTCCTGGTCCTGAATACCATGCTGGCCTGGCACTGTGCTGGCCCCTGAAACCAGGTGTAGTGGTACACACCTGTAATCCCAGTGTTAGGGAGGCTGAGATAGGAGGATCACTATGAGTCTGAGCTGTGTAGCAAGACCCTGTACCAAATAAATAAATAAAAGATTTTTTAAAGATTACAAAGTTGCTGGGGAGATAGCTCTGTGGCACAAGTACCTGCCTGGCAAGTGCAAGGTCGTGAGTTTGAACCCTGGTCCCGAAAAAAAAAATTACCAAGTAGCTACTAGAACATACTAAATTATTTGTGTGGCTTACACCCTATTTCAATTCTACAGCATCTATCTACTGTGCCTCTTTAGAAAATCAGACTTGCACCAAGTACATCAGTCATCAGTCCTATTTAGAGATTCTATGCCCTTGTTAGAATTAACTGTGTGTAGCAAGAGCTCAGCTGCAGTGGCTTAGCCAAGAAGCAGGAATTTTTCCCTCAACCTAAGTCTGGAAGTGGGTTCGGGGTATAGCTCAGTGGCAGAGCCCTTCCCAGCATGCACAATGGCCAAGGCTCAATCCCCAGAAGCAGAAACGCACAAGAGTCTGCAAGTGGAGACTGGCGGGTCTGGACCTGGCTAGGGGCTCTGTGGGCCTGTATGGACCCAGTGTCCTCCTGTCTGTCATCCTTTGGGTCTGTCATTACTACAAAGGTGGTTATCACCCTTCTAGGTATGTGGAGATTTCTTTTTCTTTTTCTTTTTTTAATTTTGCCTTTTTGAGCCAGGCATGGTGGCACACACCTATAATCCCAGGACTTGGGAGGCTGAGGCAGGAGGATTGGTGTGAGTTTGAGATCAGCCTGGGCTACAAAAGTGAGTTCAGGGCCAGTCTGAACTGCATAGCCAGACCCTGTCTCAGAAAGAAAAAAAAAAAAAAAAAAAAATATATATATATATATATATATATATATATATATATATATAGCCTTTTTTATTTATCTATGTTATGGCCAGCTCAGCCTGCCCTGTGGGTGGGGCTGGCACAACATGTGGTGCTGGGGAGTGAACCACCGTCCCTCTGTTGCCTAAGCTTGCCTAAGCAGGCGCTTTGGATCACTGAGCTATCTTGTCAGTCCCAGTATGTGGAGATTTCTGAAGTCCTCGTCAGTGTCATGTATCTCTCAGTAAATGATACACAAGTGCTTCAGGTTGTAAAGTCACACATGACAATCGAGGCGAGGGAAGGCGAGAGGCACTCACCTGTAGCTCCAGAACTCGGCGGGCTGAGACAGTAAGGTGGCCTGTGTTGCACAGTGAGTTCAGAGGCAGTCTACATGGCAAGATCCTGTCTCTAGAAAAAAGGAAAGAAAAAGAGGGCTTATCACAAGATGCAATGAGTTTACCATTGATATAGAACAAAGAAGCCAAAAGAGGAGTTCCCAAGATACACAAACACATGCATGCACTCATGCACATATAATGCCACTGAGAAGACACAGCAAGGGCTGGCAGCTGCCTCTGTCTGGCTGTTCCTGAGGTACCAGGGGGCTTTGTGTCCTGGGTTCTGTTTGGGAGCAAGCTGGGCACACAGTCCCCACACTCCACCAGAACCTGCAATGTGTGGAGAAATCCTTCCTAGAGCTCCCAGGACACAAGGAGTTGAACTTGAGGTGGCCTTACAATGGCTCCTTAGAGGAAACTTGGTGGGATTCCAGGGTCTTCTGGCCGGACCCAGGCGAGCTGGGGCTTTGGTTCCGTGTTGCAGCTTGAGTCTAGCTCCTCACCCCACACCTCTAGGCTCATCCGGTCACAGGTGGGGCTTTTTCAGCGGTGGCATTATCCAGAGTGTGTCAATAATTCATGATGCAATGCTAGGATTGCATTAAGGGTGTGGGATTGCTAAATCAGTCCACTGAGTGGTTTGATGTCACCTAATCTCAGTAGACTGGATCAAATAGGGATAGAAGGAGCTGTGGTCGTCCGTCCCTTGCTTCGATACCTTCTGCCAGCCACAAGTGTTTCTCCTCTTCGAGGCCTGTCTGCTGTGCCATCCTTCAAACTCTGAGCTAAATACACCTTTAACTTTGGATGTCAGATATTTTGTCTCAGCAGTGAGAGAAAATTAACTAAGACAGAAATCATGCTCTCCAGTGGAATGGTTAATTGGATAGAGTTACAAGGTACCTTGGAAGGAGGATTGGATTTTTTTTTCTGGGAGGTTATATTTCATTCATTGCCAGAGGAGTGACATCTTGTTTTAAACTAACTTGGTTACTCCTTACTTTTTCGTATCAACTCAACTCCTTGGTACCTCAGAAGCCAATGTCTTTTACTTCAAAGAATCAACTTAAATCCACTGGGAATTTGTCTACCAAAGTCTAGAGAACTAGTATTAGATTCATGATAAAAATGAAACGGGGAAAATGTACCAAAGAATATTGCTCCCCTTACATTTTCCACCTCCCATATGACACCCCATAGCAAAAGAAGGGGATGTGCTACCTGCTCCACTCCTCCCTGCCCCCCTCCCGCCTTACACCTAAGAGACTCAAAGGCCAAATTCCTTCTAAAACACTAGGAAGGCAGCCACAGAACTCCAAGTCCACATTGTGCCTGTGGTTTTGGTCCTTTAGGATCAGTATCCTGATGTCCCCTGACCCTTGTGTGGCACTTTGCCCTTCTCAACCATTTTCACCACCGAGGTGACGCCTGGCCCCCCACACCTGCTCTGTGAGGCCAGATGCCCATGCTGGTCCTGCTGATGCTGGGAAAAGTTACCTGGCCAGCAGTGGAGCTGGGAACTGATGGAGGACCAGGGTCAATGGGGCCCAGCAGGGGCAGAGAGTGAGGAGCCCAGGTGTGTGTGTGGTGAGCCTGGTGAGGGAGCAGGGGTAGAGCCTAGGAAACATACAGAGCACTGGTGTCCCCGCACCCCTCGAGGGTGGCCCTGACCTTGTCCCACAGTTCAGGGAGAAAGAAGCAGCGTTTGTGTTCACCAGCACCGCAGGGCGGAGGGTGCCTTCCTCCAGACTAGTGTGCACCACAGCACAGAACCCCAAAACTCCCTGTCACCCCAGACTCAAGGAAACATGCACGTGTCCCAGGCGCCAACATTTAGAGCAGCAGCAGTGGAAGAGATGCTGCGTGGCCACTGAGTCCCTCACGCTGAGGGTGTGTGTTGTCGCTTGGTGTTGCCACCAGGAGCCAGCCTGCCTGGAAAAGCACCGATGTGACAGAGGCATCTGTTGTATGTTATGAATCAGTGCAAAAAGAAACAAAGACAAGACCCGATGAAGGTAGCTTGGAGGTTTGTCCCTCAGTGAGTAAAGAACCCCAAAAGCAGCTCAGCTTTATCTTGGCTAGTGAGCATGATCTCGTGCATAATCATTTCAGTAAATGAGGACTATGTGTGTAGTCACGAATGTGACTACGATCTCTAGTGACCTCCACCTTTTCTGCGTCACTAGGTTCATACAGATGTTAACCATTAACATTCCAAGCAAGGGAGAAAGCAACAAACAGGAAGCCCACAGGTGGAGCTGCTATCTGTCACCTGGGCTCCCAGCTTTCTGGGATTTTCAGTAACAGACCACAGCTGTCCCTGGGCTTTGCTTATTGCTCTCCATTTCTTGAAATGCTATTTAGGCTATAGGCATCGTCCTTCCCTCTCTGTCACATGGCTTGGGACATCATCAACCAGGACAGTGCAGGGAGCTCTGCGTTCTGAGCACCTGCTGGGTACCTTCACAGAAGAGAAGGGAGTGGGGGGGGGGGGGTGACGCTGTCCCACTCTGCTTCACGGAACTGTTGAGAGTTCCAGAAAATGGCTTGGTCCAACTAGCTATGAACTGTAAGAATCGCGTACTCATTTACTTACCCAAAAATTCACTCATTGTTCATTGGTTTATCCATTGAGTCATGTGTTTGATTCTCCACTCATTCATTCAACAACTAATATGAAATCTATTAAGTTAAATAATATGAAGAAGCTGAGGTAAATGCCCAGGTCCTTATAGTGTGATAAGGATTTAAGCAGAGTTGTTATTTTTTAGCTCTAATCATTTATATTAATATCAGTATTTAATAGGAACAGCTACTAATATATCCATACTTTTTCCTAATTTACACTTTTCTTTTTCTACCACCTCAAAACTCAATCATTTTTAGGGGCTGGGGAGATAGCTCCGTGGCACAAGTGCCAGCCTGGCAAGTGCAAGGTCATGATTTCAAACCCTGGTCCCACCAAAAAAAAAAAAAAAAAAAAAAAAAAAAAGAACTTCAATTGATTTCATGTTTGAACTTTATTTTTATGTTTTCAAAGTCTTGGTATTTTGCCTAAGAAGGCTGAGGTCACTCTTAGATTCCACTGACTCTTCTCCCTCAGCCTCAAGAGTAGCTGGGACTAGGCACGCACTACTATACATGGCTCTGCTTTCATAGTTTTAGTTCTATGTGTTTATGGAGTGTGGCATGCTGATTTGATTCATGTAACAACTATTACGAAGCAATACAGCAGGTTATGCAAATGAGGAAATACTAGAGCACCTAAGCCTACAAATGTACAGTTTCTTCCAGGAAGTCCCTGAGCTTTACCTGGCCCTCCAGGGAGCTGCGACTTCTGCCATCTGAGCTGCCCATTGATTTCCAGAATTTTCCCATCCTTAGAGGCTCCTGCCACAGGTGGGCGAGAATGAACCTCCTTGTAGCTCTGTTCTCACAGATCCTGGTTCTAGGGCACAAGGCAGATCAGATCTCTCCTTCTCATTAAGTTGGTGTGTATTCAACAACTAACAACCTATGTCTCGTTGTGTGGAGATAAGACGAATCCAGTGTGGTATCAGTGATGGTCGCTCGTGCAACTTAAGTAGAGAAGCTCATCTAAAGGGGCTCAGCAGTTGCTCACCTCAGGCTGTGGCAGGCCCACCCTAGGGCTGGCTGCCTGTTGCCGGGAAAGCATAATGGGGAAAGGAAGGAGGACAGATAGGCCGCTGTTTCTTCTGAGAAGCTCCAGTCTTCGCCTTCACCTTGGTTGTCATATCCTGGCTTCCAGGGCAGGCTCACTGGCCTCCTGACAGGGACTCGCATGGGACACTGCGGTGAGCTCCAGAGCTTCATGTGAACCCTTTGGGCTCCAGGGCACAGACAGACCCTCTGCGCGCTTCCACATCTGACTCTGTGGGTGGCTACTGTAGGCCAGTCTTGGAAATTCTTGTATTTCTGTATATCTTGTGTTATTAGTTTCTCTAGTAAACTCTGACCGATAGTATTCCTCGCTGGTATAGCTTTAAGAATGATTCACGGCCCAGTCCCCTATCTTCACCTAAGGCTCTAGTGACTTTTGCCTACAGAAAGCAAGAGTTAGTCACAGCTCCTGAGGTGCCCTGTTTCCCTTTCTTCTTTGTCACGCCAAGCTAATTTCCTTCCCACTCTCTTGGGAGTCCCCCAAAGGGGAGTCCAGGACTGCACTTCCTCCATCTTCCAGTGCTTAAGATGGACTATATCAGCTCTGGAAGCAAGAGGCACTGGAAATGTCACACACATGGGCCCAAGAGGAAGGTAACACTGATTCTACGGGTCCTCAAGTCCTCTAAGTGCTGGCCCTCGTGTCCCGGCCTGCCCACAGGGAGTGGCTGCCCCGGATACGAGGCAATGGTGCATCCATGCAGGCCTGGCAGCGCTGCTGGCTGAGGAGGCGAGTGAGGACCAAGAGAAAACTCAGAGCCACCAAGTGCTCCTGAGCTGTGGCTCCTTCCCTGAGGATGCCACCCCACTGGGGTAAGGAAGGAGGCTCGTCGGTGACAGAAGGGACTCCAAGACCTTCACGTCCAATACCTTCATGTCACAAATGAGGTCCTGCAGCCCGTGATGGGGGGCAGGGGGATACATGAAGAGACAGATTTCCGGGGCATTGGCATCTACTGGCTGCCTAGGATGCAGAAGGGTGCCTCAGCAGGCCGTCTGCCTTCCGCTCATGCCTGGTCCCTAGAAGATGTGAGTGGCCTCTGTTTATTGGTGCCGGTCAGTCATTGGCATCTAAGGACAAGGATGAAAGCTCTGTTGCCCAGTATGGCAGTCTCCTGCCACACTCGGTTGGCAAGAACTCATGGCACGGCTGGTCCAAATCAAGCTATGCTGGATTCTGAAGACAGCATGAAAGAAGAATGTCTCATCAATAATGCGAAAAGATAGTGTGGGCATGTAGAGTCAAGTCATATTTTGAAAATTAATTTTACTTTTAAAATGTGACTACTAGAAAATTTTAAATTACACATGTTGCTTAGATTCTATTTTCATAATACAGAGATGATCAAAGGTATAACTCCACATGGGAGACTGAGGCAGGAGGATAGAACATGTGGGGCCACCCTGGGCTACATAGTAAGTTGAAGGTTGGCCTGGACTGCACAGCTAGTCCACCACCACCAAAATAATTAAAAATAAGTAAAAGGTGAAACTTAATTCTCAAAAAATATATAATGAATATGTGTCAGATATTTTCTTAACTCAATTAATGAGAGAACCAAAAATAATATTATGACAAATATTAAAAGACATAAAAAATAGAAGGAAAAAAATGAAAACAAAGTTTTTGTAAATAAGGAGAGGAAAAGGGTTGGAGGGAAGGGAGGGGATTGGGGAAAAAAGAGACAAGACAGATTGTGTAAAGGTATGAATTCCCTCTGATGAATGTTGTTATGTATGACTAAAATGTACCAATAAAATTTTGAAAACATAAAAATAATGTGAGATATGCTAAGAAGTTTATAGATAAGTTAGCAACAAATATTAAGATACAGTTACTGGGTTAAATGTAAGACAGATTAATTTGGGCCAGGGAGACAGCTCAGGTCATGGGTTCAAGTCCCAGTATCAAAAAAAGTTTAACTCCCAGCAGGTCCTAAAGCTTCATCTTTATGGGGACCTGCAGTTAGTAGCAACCAGTGAGGTACGCTGAGGTGCATCCCACTTGACAGTGTTATCCAACCGAAGTAGACGAACGACGCACGTAATTTTAAATTTTCTAGTAGCCACATTTTCTTTTTTTTACTAACACATGTCTGTAGTCTGTGGAGTTTACATTCCTGTGTGGCCTGGGGCATGCGCACAACATGATTTAATTCTTTTTCCTCTCCTTTCCTCCCTCCCTCTCCTTTCTCTCCCGCCCCGTTCCATGACAAACTCCCAGTCAGCTGCCTCTTACTGTGTTGTCATGTGGGTTTCTCAGATAAGAGAAATACTGCCATATTTAGTACCTTATTTAACCAAATATATCCACCATGACATCGTTTTAACAGATATTTTATATAAAAATTCATTATGCTATAATTTTGTCATTCTAAGCCTTTGGAGTTAGGTATGGATTGTCCTTTCAACACACCTCAATTTTGACTGACCTAGTGACAAGCGCTATTGTCATGCATGCAAGATTCTGGGTGGCTCTTGGGTGAGATCATTATTTTTCCAGTGCTGAAAGCACAACCCAGGGGCTCACTGGCCCTGTCACCCCGAGAGGCTGTGTTGCCGCCCTCAGCACCTCACTTCCGTGCCCTGAATGCTCTTTCTGTCCATCCCCAGAGTGCCCAGGAAGGAAAGGAGCATGGAGATGTTCACAGAGTGGACGCGACTCACAGGAGGCCAGGCGGGGCACGTGTGGGTCTGCGGGCTGGGCTGGACATGCTCCGTCAGCTTTCCTTCCTCTCATCCCCTTCACCCCTCCCCTGGCCTCCCAGCTACAGCCAGCCTGGGAGGGACAGTGGCTCAGATGAGTCACAGCGCACAGGAATGGCAGCCACTCCCCCAGCAAGGGGTGAAGTGTTACTGGCAGAGAAGCTGTTCAGAAACAGCCCCCGTGTCAGCGCTGACTCACCCGGAGCTCGCTGCAGCCTGCGCTGGGGTTGCCACTGCTTCCTCCTCCCGCTGCTTCCCGGAAAGGCTGGGAAGGGTTTGAAAGGTAGCTGCTTCCCACCTCCCTCAGGAGAGCCAGTCCCCTAGGACCCTGGGCAGCTGCCAGCGTGGCCGGAGGGGCTCCCTAGCCTCCTGGCTCAAACCCACAGAGCCAACACTTTCCTGGGAGCCTCAGAGCCGCTCACTTGGGCAGGGAGGAAGGGAGGTCCCAAGAGGCTGGGACAGGGCCACACCCGCCAGTAGGAATCCACGCACAGCGCAGAGGACAGCCTGACGTTCAGCGTTTCGGCCGCACCTGCTGCTCACAGATGTGGCCTGTTGCGAGTGGCTGGTGCCTGTGCCATCACAGGTGTTACTCAAGTAGTATCTCTGGGTGAAGAGCGCCTCTGCCTGTCCGGGTCACCACAGTCATTCACATTCCCCGCCCTCGCTACTGCTCATTTCTGCAGGCAGCCCCACCTTTCCTTTTTACATCTACTCCTGTCTCTTCACTGTCTGGAAAAACAAAAGCAAAAACCATCCCTGTACAATGCATCTGTGTCATATCCCTTGGCAGAGGGGGCCGGAGAGACTGTGTCACTCTGCTGACTGGACCAGAGGCCATCACCCAGGCCCACGCCAACAGCGGTCACTGGCTGGCTGGTGTCTTGGGTTGCCTGGACTGGATCACTGAGCTGGATCCATCAAGAGGCTGTTTCTCTAGGAAGTGAATTCGTTCTGTCAACTGTGTCCAGGCAGTGACAACAAGAAAACAAACGGTATTTGAAATGAATCTGGATTTGAGGTGTGAGGCCCATGGCCACCGTTTTGGGTCATTTACAAACCAACGCACAAGCAAAGGTGGAACATGGGGACTGGAACAAGAAAGAAACATACAGAAGGTACGGGAATCGAGGAAGGAAGGCTGTACTCAGGATCTTTACACTTCCTCGTGGCCTGTGCCACTTCAGATTTTTATTTCTTGAAACTGATATGGAGGCCACCACAGAGGAGACAAACAAACTCTGGACCTTTAATTTATTTTTTAATCAAGAATATGATTTGTATTTTTTTTCTGAGACAGTCAGGCACCTAAAAGTAATTGTCGGTAAAAAAATAAAATGACTCTTCATTTGTGTCTACTAATATTAAAACAACAAAGTTTGAAATTTATTTTGTATGTCTCCTTTATTAGCTGCAAGCCTTTAGATCAGATTAGTGCTCCATTCTGCCTACAGGCATGCCATTCATCTAGGAAAGGTATAGCTAGAAGTTGACAAAGCGAAGTTGGTTAGCTCCGAGTTTACGGAGATGACATCACCCCCATTCAAGATTGAGAACACCAAGAAACTTACAGGACAGTCAGCCACCAGCAAGTGCCCGGAAGTGTCCAGTCACTGCCCTTAGCCTACTGCCACCCTGGACTCCAGCAGAGCCTCTGCCACGCAGAGCTGCCCTGGGCAGAAACAACCATTCCAAGTGAACCCTCAGTCATGTGGCATTTGTACACCATGGCCTACTGCACTGCCATGAAGAAGGATAAATGAGAATTATTTGTGGAAGGCGGGTGGGCCTAGAGACCATGATGTTAAGTGAAATAAATCAGATATATGAGCTTAAATATCACATTGTGTCCTTTACATGAGAAACCCCAAGTAGAAATAAATCAAAGAGCCAAATAAAAGCTACTCACAAAACCCCAGCACTCGCGAGGCTGAGCCAGGAGGATCGGTGCAAGTTCAAGACCAACTTGGGCTACAAAAGTGAGCTCAAGGCCAGCCTGAACTGCATAGCAAGACTCTGTCTCAAAAAGACAAAAAAAAAAAAAAAAATACTCACAAAGAAGAAGACAGGCCTCCTGCAAATTGGAAAGGCTGTGAGATGGAGGGAGGGGTGGGAGAAGGGGAAGGAAATGCACGAAGAATAAAGATGGGTTAGGCACACATCCCAGCTTTCAGGAGGAGTGTGACCATGCACTGTAAACGGGTGCTGATGAAAATAAAAATGAAGGGCCGGCGAGATGGTTCAGTGGTCTAAAGCGCCTGCTTAGGAGGGCTCAGGCAACTGCGGGGACTGCAGTTCGATCCCCGGCACCACATGCTGCGCCAGCGCCACCACCAGGGCAGGC
>PVKN010032320.1:0-12291 GCA_004027915.1 Capromys pilorides
CCCCCCCCCCCCCCCAAACTGAGGATCCGATCTCAGGACCTTGCACTTGCCAGGCAGGCACTTGTGCCTCTGAGCTATTTCCCCAGCCCTTTTCCTTTTCAATAGACTTGAATACATTTAATCTAGATTTAAATCTTTAAGCAATATTATAGATTCATAATTTTAAATTAAAGAAGTAGATTTAGTTTAACAGTATGGTTATAACCTAGCATTGTTACTAGTTTTATCTACCCTTTACCATTTCATCATTGTGTTTTGTTCCTAAATTGTGTCATGTTACTTGTTGATATAAAGCAAATTGTAGCACCTTGTGGTCCTTCATCTCTAATCTGGTCCTTTCGACGCATTTTGAAAGTGGTGACTCTTATTTGGTGGAATCTGAACCAAGGCTTTATTTTATCTTGTTTACTGTTGTCCAGTGATGTTGGAACACATGAAATTTTTTTTTTTTCCTTTTTTGGCCTTATATTTTTAAATCTTTAGCAAATATCCTTTCTAAGCTCTAAGCAAGGTGCGTTAAAGCCAAAATCATCTCTGGTGGATTACCAACTTTGAAACTCAAATTGGATATTTTTATTTATTACTAATAACTGCCTTTTGGGATTCGTTACTCTTTTCAGCATTTGTTAATTGTTCTGAATTTCTTGAGTTTCTCTTCTCTCTCTAGAATATCCTAGCTCTGCTGCTCTGTAAGAGTAGAACCATATCATATTGTTTCATCTCTCTGTATCTTATCTATAAAATGAGGGGGTAGGCTAGATAATTATCTCTAGTTTCTGGAAGTTATAGAATTGCTTGGATGTCAAGCAGGCACATATTTAGCTTTTAAACTAGCTTACCATTTTCCAAAGTACTGAGTGCTCCATCATATTCTGTCCAGTCTGTCTGTTGGAAAGTTCTAAAGCGCTCAGTGAAATGAGCATTAAATTTTGCCACTGCTCAAATCTCAGGGCTGACCAAGTAGCTCAGTGGATTAAAATGCCTGCAAGCAGGCGCAGGGGATAGGGGTTTAATCCCTGGGCCTACTGGGCCTGCTGTGCGGGCCCCACCCCTGGGGCGCACTGAGACAGCAATTAAAGATTTTTTTTTTTTTTTTTTTTTTTTTTTTTGTGGGACCAGGGATTGAACTTCAGGCTCTTGTGCTTGCCAGGCAAGCTCTTATTCTGCTGAGCTATTTCCCCGGCCGCTGAGACAGCAATTGAGATTGGGCATGGTGGTGCTGTCCTGTAATATCTGCTCTTAAGAGGCTGTAAACAGCTGGAACACTGAGTCCTATCTAATAGTGAGACCCTGAAAACCCTGTAGACCCTTCCCTAAAAGACCAAAAACAAAACAAAACAAAAAAAGCCTCCACAAATCTAAGCTCCTCTGGTCGCTAGCTGTGTGGCCTGGAGCACCTACTACCTTAACATCAGGAATCTTCTATTTTTCTCTGTGCAGAATGGGCATCTTTACATTGACTTTGTAGGTTTGTTGTACAGGCTAGTGATCATGCATTGTGCTTCACACAGTCCTACTGTATGCATCTTAAATGTGTGCAGTAAATGTTAGTTGCTATTATTATTGCCTCTGCATTGGATCACCACCTGCTTCCAGTTTCTGTGGCGAGAGTTCTGTCCTTCAGAAAAGAGATCTTGACATGGGATATGAATGGAAGAGAGGGTCTTACGTTCAGCAAGCTGCTTTGATGGAGTTAGGTCTGTTATATCTTTGAAAGCTTCTTTAAGGAGCAAACCTGTGTCTCTTTGATGCTTTAGTCTGTCCACCCTTGCATGCTAAGAAAACTTGAGTTCCAGATCTCTCTGGCAAAGAAATGGTCATATATTATCACTAGGGTGGCT
The DNA here is from genome assembly GCA_004027915.1 of Capromys pilorides. NCBI lineage: Eukaryota > Metazoa > Chordata > Mammalia > Rodentia > Capromyidae > Capromys > Capromys pilorides. Next base: position 1,842 of record PVKN010032320.1, read on the forward strand.
ATGCATAGGATCTGAGTTTTCACTAGATATCTGTTACCCACAGCTGGGTTTCTTCATGTTTTATATTTCTTTTTATAAAAACTATTTTAACTATAGTTTAAAAAAAAAAAGTGCCATAAAAGGCACCATGTTAACAATTTTCTTGTATTTAATTTTAAATTCCTTTTGTGTCTGCTTAGCTTCTTTTTCTAATCAAATGTAAATATTAAATCAGTAATGAAACAGTAACGGTGTTGCCCCCAAACCCCATCCCAAAATAGCAAAATCTGCCAGAAAAACTAGTTCCCTTTGGATTTAGACTTATGCTACTGGGCTTAATTTATAATAAAGAACATCAGTCCCATCGTGTATCCCACCCCCCACCCCCCGTTTTCAGTGTTATGTTCAGAAGCTTCTAACTGCAGAAGGGCAGAATGAGGGGCAAGGACAGAAGGGGAAATATGCAGCTGAATTTGCAGGCGCCATCACTCCAAGGGTAGAGTAGGAACTATGAGCACAGCCTGGGTAACAAGCACAGAGGAGGGAAACCACACCTCCTGGGCGAGTGTCCATGAATTGCTCATATGCCAGGCCTTCTGTTACGAGTGTTGGCTACTCACACATGGTGCTGTTGCTAAGTGGCACCCAAAGATTATTGTAATCATCTTCAGGGGAAGCTTGTCCTTTCTGGTCTCTCTGTGTAGTTTCTTTGTTCCAGACCAAGGAAAGTGTGCCATTCCCTAAAGCTAGCACCTATATTGCTTATTGCCAGCCTTAGCTTGGTTGTAAAGTGGCACTTATTTGCAGGGACACCAAAACTGAAAGTATGATATAAAACTACCTCCAAAAGAATGTTTCTATGAAAGTGGTCTCTTTGAGAGGCTGTACTTTTATTTAAATGGTGCCCAAAAAGAGGGTTTGAAATTGCCCTTTTAGAGTTGCCTTCACCACCTATAACACATCCTTTTTAATATCTGTCACAGTAAAGTTTCCTCTGTAGGGACAGCCTAAATTTTGCAGGTGACCAAAAATTATCTGGGGCCTAATCTGATGACCACGTTAGATCATATAGAATAGCACTATTTTTCATCACAGGCAAAACTTAGAATGAACCCAGTTTTATTTTCAGAGTCAGCCCAGCTAAATGTCAGAGCTACTTGATGATAGGTGAGAACAAGATTTGGAGAAACAAAGCTGCACAGGAATTCACCACTGAATCCTTAGCACCTTGATGATAGCACCTTAATTTGGCACCAAGGTCTCAGAATGCATTTGAATAGTTTTTGTGCATTTGTTTGATAAATGCCATTCTGAGTCAAGACAGTATGCCAAGGACTACAGGTAGCATCTAAAAGTATTTTGTGGTAGAATATTGTACCATATAGTTGCTTCTTGTAGAAGTTTAGATTTCTTCATGTAGTGTAGAAATCTTCCAAAATTTTTAATGCTAATTATTATTATTGTCATCATTTTACATAACATGCTTTCTACATAATATGGTTTCATAGCATGTCATTATCCTGGTATAGCATCACAAGAGCAATGGCCATTGTGTGTCCTTCTTTCCCACAATATCTCAAGGCCTCAAAGAATAGAAATTAACATGTAATAACAACTCAGCAAATATTTGTAGAATTAATCTGTGTATTTATACTTAATAGCACTGTGTGTGAAGCATGCAGTGGAAGGATTAAATGCTTATTTTTCTGTCTTTTGCAGTTGTCAAATTTAAAAGTTTTGAATCACTCCCCAATGTCTGATGCCTCTGTCAATTTTGACTACAAATCCCCATCCCCGTTTGACTGCAGCACTGATCAGGAAGAGAAAATTGAAGATGTCACTAGGCACTGTCTGCCTCAGCAGGACATATACACTACTGAAGAGGAAACTGACACCCTTTTCCCTAGGAAAGTGACATCTTGCAATGGGATGGAGGACAGCGGAGGCGGAGGTACTGGAGTAAAGAAGAAACGGAAGAAAAAGGAGCCAGGAGAGCAAGATGGTACAGCAAAGGGAGTTAAGGATAGGGAGCCCAAGCCAAAGAGGAAGCGAGAACCTAGAGAGCCAAAGGAACCCAGGAAGACCAAGGAGCTGAAGAAGGCCAAGGAGCCCAAGCAGAGAGATGGAGTAAAGAAGGCACGCAAGCCCCGGGAGGCCTCTGGCACCAAGGAGGCCAAAGAGAAGAGGAGCAGTGCTGACTCTGCAGCCAGGACAAAGTCCAGGAAGGCCAGGTGTCTGTCTTCTTCCTTCCCCTGAGCCCTTGCTTCTACTTCCGTGGGATGGTTTGCTTTTGACATTAGCCCAAGTTCCTGAGCATAATTTTCCTCTACTCCTATTGGCTAAGCTTCATATCTCCTTATATATAAAGTGAGGGTTTGGGGTAACCACCGGTACTAATGCAAGGAGCAAGCCCTGAAAGTTACTGTTTTCTAATTGCATTACTGGATTTATAGTGCTTCAGAAACATTTGTGACTTTAGGATGCTCCAAGACTTTCCCACTTTCTTCAGACTCCAGCTGTTTGGTTTGTGTGTTTAGGATTCAGCAGTTTTTGGTGTGGCTGTTGGTAACCTACCCTGTGGCCCTGCATGCCATTTGTTGTGCTCTCTGTGTCCATGTTAACCTTCAGCCAAAAAAGAACTTTTATTTACTTCCTGGTGAGAAGATAACTTTAATACTGGCCATGCAATTTCTTGCTATTCCTTTTCAATTAAGAATTAAAATGTTGATGCGCACAGTGTATAAGGGATCATCCCAGGCCTGATAGAGAGAAGCCAGCGATTTTTGGAACCGTAGCAGTGCTGAGTTAAGAGTGTGCAGTCATTAGTAGGAATCAGTGGTGCAGGGCCAGCAAGATGGTTCAACAGTCTAAAGTGCCTACTTAGGAAAGCTTAGGCAACCACAGGGACTGTGGTTCAATCCCCGGCACCACATGCTGCGCTAGTCCCACCCCCATAACAGGCTGAGCCGGCCATAGTACAAAAAAAGAAGGAATCAGTGGTGCAGTGGCCTGGCAGAGCCATGGATGTGGGCAGAGTTCCATATTGGAGAGCATTGACTCCCAAGGCTCGAAGCTCAGAGAACATAACTGTTATGTTCAGTATTTGGCACAATGCCTTGCCTTCTTATAGCTGCTCAGGAAATGTTGAGTAAATGAGGCCTGAGGATGCCATAGTGACTTCTAGAGGTCAGAGTCCTGGGCACAGATTGACTAGAATGGGTAATACTAACATAATAAAGTGAGTCCATGTCACCTGTGTTTGGGCAGGCACAAAGGAGGCAAGTTTTAGAGAGAAAACATTTTCAGTACTGGGTACTGCAACTTGGCATCTGCTGTGTGGTTCATGTTTTCCTGAGGACAGTTGGCTAGGACCAGATGGATAATTTCCTAGCCCAAATTAAGTGTTTTATCACTTAATATTCACTATATTCTGCCTGGCAGGGCATTTCATCTTTTAACAAAGAGACTTGAGAGTTGAGATAGGGCATGGTTTTCAGAGAGTGACAATAAAATGCCTTATAATGCAGAAGGCTGAAAGGTAGGCAAAATTAGGATTCTAACTTTTGAAAAGCTTAGGGGTTTTGTTTTTCAGTTGACATGAGAATATCCATTCTCAGTGTATGAAAGAGGTGACAGTGACTTTTGGGCTTCTGGCAGTAATTTTCACCTCCTATTACTTAGGAGGAGCTGAAGTTTCTTTAGGGTAGTAGCATATTTGAAGGAGGAGAATCAGATCTGATCTAGTTTGTTACTTTAGTCTTACAAAGAACAGTAAGGAGTTGGGGTAGTATTTCAGAATTAGGATAATCAGAGGACATTGTACAGTCTGGCTCAGTGTGAAAGTAGAAAGCCATAGATACCTGAGCTCACTTAGCCACTCACCCCTGATGCTTTCAGTTTTATTGAACTCATCTTAAAGGAATTCATATTTATATTACATGAGATATGAGACAAAGTGATAGTATGCAGACATTGTTACAAGTTCCAATTTGGGGAGATAAGGAATTATTCTACAAAATAAAATTGGGTGTTAAATGTACAGGCAAAATTGGGATTCTGAAAATGAAAACCTTATAGGCTTTGTTATATATACATAACATTAATTAAAGGACCCCAATTTTGTTCTAATTAGGCTGAATCAAGTAAATGAGTTGGAGAAATGCTTGTAGTATTTTTGAGGACTGTTAGAAGACAGCAGGACCTTTAGAGATCCTTAAAGGTCATTAAAACTTAGGACCTCCTTTGAGAGAGGCTGATATATAGATAGGGATGTCATCTCTTTAGAAATGTGGTAAGTCACACAACACTTTCTCTCTCTTTATCTTGGAACTGTATAATAGATTGATCTAATATAATAGAATTGACCTGACATGATGGAGTTTTTCTGTATATCCCAAATAGTGTACTAGAATGGCTGTCCTTTGATTTCTTTTCCTTTATATCTTTATAAAATTATTTTAATCCCTTTAATGATTCCACTGGTTAATAGTACCTGGTTTAGTTATGAAAAATTTGTCATTGATTTTTTAAAGTGTATTAGTTATTATACTTTAATTTTTTGTACCCTTTGATTTATTGTTTTATTGGGCATAGACTGAGATAGGATCTCATCGTGTAGGCTGACAGTGAACTCACTGTCTAGTCCAGGGTGGCCTCAAGTGTGCAGCAATCCTGCTTCTGCCTCCCGTGTACTGGGAGTGTAGTCATGTGCCATCACACCTTCTTATAGATTGGCTCATGTACATGTTTTGAATTCAGCAGTTATTGATTTAGACTGTAGATAATACTTGATGGTGGTAATTCATCAAATGCTTGGATTATGTAGAAGCTCCATCACTGGTACATAGACTTTCAGCCTTTTCCTTCTTCAGGCCAGCTTGCCAGCTACCACTTGGCCAGTCTTTCTGAAACACTGTTGATTTATATATATATAATTTATAATATATATTTTGTACCACAGATCATACTTGGGATCTTGCACTTGCCCGGCAGGTGTTTATGCCGTTGAGCTGTCTCTCCAGCCGTGTTATTATATTGACAACCAATAGGGGCACTCATAGGTCATCTTTTTTTGATTCTGAATCATTTGAGAAATAGCCAACAAAGGAGACCCACTTATTAGGTCTCCCACTGATAAATAACATTAGGTGGTAGCTCTACTTTAAAGAAATGGAAATTTTAAAAGTTAATCTGAAATTAAAACCTTATTTAGTATAAATTGTTCACTTATACCAGTTCCTAATTATGGTTTCTTTTTCTGAAGAGGATTGGGATCAGTTGCATAAGATTTATCCAGACCTGGAAACACGTGGAGATATGGCCATGCAACTGAAGCAGGGCTTTTGAAAAGCAGATGTCAGATCATGTGGGGCTGTGAAATGCTGGTATGGGCTTTGAGAAGCAATTGCTTCCTAGAGAAGCAATATGCCAGTTTCTCAGGGAAGTCAACTTTGTACCAATCAAGAAAAAAGTACTCATTTCTCTTGTAATGAATACTGTCTTCAACAGTAGTTTTTGTATCTCATGCTTCTTCTTTTTTTTTTTTTTTGTCTTTTTGAGACAGGATCTCGCTTTGTAGTTTAGGCTTGCCTTGAGCTCACTTTTGTAGGCTGGTCTCAAACTTGCACTGAACCTCTTGCCTCAGCCTCTCAACTGCTGGGATTACAGGTGCACACCACCATGCCTGGCTTATATCTCATGCTTCTGTGTGCCTGTGAATTCCATATGTTTTAAACCCTTTAGTAAAAGTCAGCTTTATAGGGTTAAAGCACAGTTTGGTGAGAAATAGTGAAGATGCACAGGGGTTGTATACATTGGTTTCTGGTGCTCTGACTTGATACCCGTGGAGTGAGTTCTTGAAGAATAAGGTGATGTGTAGTCCTTCAGATTGCCTGCTTTTTAACAGAGAGATGTTTTGACTGAGCTACGAGGTTACTGTTAAAAGCTAGGATGGTGAGTTTTGACATTGATGTTGCTAATTAAAGAGATGGCATAAATTTTGGAATTTCTACATGTGTCAGAATGGTTGTATACTTTCTTAAAGTCAAATGAATCAGTGTGCTGACTCCAGTGGAAAGCTGTCTCTCTGGACCTTTGGTTCTCAGACTTTGCTAGGCCTAAGAATCACCTATACAGTTAGTGAGAGAAGTAGACTCTCTTACCACATCCCCAGGAAGACTGATTTATTAAGTCTGAGATGTGACCCAGGAATCTGCATTCCAAAAGTCCCCCAGGTAATTAAAGTATAACTAGTTCTTCAACTGTCTCTTGAAAAACATAGGTCTTAGATGAGGGATTACAGGGAAATAGAGCATATTTAATTTTTTATGTTTGAAATCTGCTAGGAATTAAAAGCCCCCTTCTCCCCCACAAAAAGAGGAGATGTCAGGAATGGTATGATCAGCACCAGTTTCTGTGCTTCAGCCTTTAGCTCTCAGTTCTTTGATTTGTTTACTCAGAGCATTTTTTTTTCTCCCAAATCGAGTGAACTTGATAATATTCAAGAAAAAAGGTTTTTTCATCTCATTTTCTGTGTGATGGTTGCTCCTGGAAAGACCTGAGACCTCAGGACTTTAGGTTATACAGCTATTGGAGTCCCAATTGCCACCTTATCAGCTGATACTGTGTGGTGCAGGAAGGGCAGCCAGAGTTATCCAGTGCTCTTTAGAAGAGCTGACAGCTGTCTTACTGGTTGAAGGCTGATCCCCTGTCTTTACCTTGAGTGAAAATCTTTATTGGGACTAGTTTTAGGCTTGAGATTTCATTATTGGGTTTCTTTTTGTTGAGAGACTTGTTTTTATGTTTGATCATTTAGTAAAATAAGGGTAAAAGTTGTATAAGTTCTGAGTTGCAGACACAGTGCTTGGAATCCACTAAGCATTGTGATAGGAAATTGAAATGATAACAGCAGAAGAAACTCCTCTCTTCTGAGGTTCTGGTCTCAGCCTGCATTGAGAGCACCTACAGTGCTTATTCTGCCATTCCCAGGGCCTTCTAAGTTACAGTCTGCATAGTGACCTAAATAATTTTTGATAAATGCCTAGTCATTTTTTATTCATTATATTTTTAGTATGTCCTTCCTGTCTTGCTTTATGAGGATTTTTATTAAGAATGGACTAATGAAGAAAGGAGGTGACACAGAACTCTATGAGCTTTCACTAGTTGGAGAAACAGGCTTGCAGGAATTCAAGAAATGAGCAACTGTATAAACAAATGAACAGACTTGCTATGACTGCATATAGAATAGCTGAAAGGATTTAGAAGATCAGTATCATTTCAGTTCTGGTGTAGGGAGTCCCCTGGAGGAAGTGTGTAGTGAACCGATTGTTAAAGGAATTAGTTGATGAGAAAAAGACTTGGCTGATAGACCAAAAGACATTTATCTATCTATCTATCTATCTATCTATCTATCTATCTATCTATCTATCTATTTATTTTTAAGAAAGGTTCTACAGGGTGTTCATGGTCTCACTACTAGATCAGACTTGTAGTGATCCGCCTGTTTACGGCCTCCCAAGAGGTGGGATTACAGGCACGCACCACCACACCCAGTCTCAAAAGACATTTAAACAAATGTTCTTCGGAGGTTTCCAGTTTTAGGATGGTGAACTAAAGATTTTGGTTTCTTCTTCTTCACATCCTAGCACAGTGGCAGGAAGGACAGAGGGGATAAGTTCTTCCAAGGTGAAAGATGTCATTGCATTTCCGAAGAGGAAGGCCAGTGCTGCCATGCCAGCAGATAAATGCTGTAGAGGGACTCTGACTCAGAGTACATACAAGAGGTATATTTATAGCAGAGACAAAAGTGTGTTTTTCTGACGCTGGAGCTGGCATCTCTGAGGAATGACTGGAGACAGAACAGAAGTGGAGGTGACTGATAAAGGGACTGTCTGCAATGTGTCAGTTCTAGACTGAAGTTAGAAGATGAACTACCGTGACAGTTTGCCCTGGGAAGGGGCCCATGCACCAAATAGGGTCACATAGCCACAAGAAGGGAGCAATAGCTTCTCTGTCTTTTCCCTGCATGATACCCTAGAAATGGTGAGAGAAATATTCATTTGAGAAATTCTGCTCATGTGTTGAGAGGGCCAGGCCACATCTTCCACTTAGGAATGAGGCTTGTAGAGAAAAAAATTTACTCAGCACCTGATGAGAGCATCACGTGTACAGATTTTAAGTGAGCATTCCCAGATTCAAGATGATAATGGGTCTACACACAAGAGTGGGTTATAAAAAAGGAGCAGTCAGAAAACAAATTAATGAAAATTTAAAACTTGGTTCCTTCACTAAACTGAATTTTTAAAACTATCTATTGGTGGCTGGCAAGATAGCTCAGAGGACCAAAGCACCTGCTTAGACAAAGTGCAGGGACTGTGGTTCCATCCCCAGCTCCACATGCTGTGCCAGCGTCGCCTCCAGGGTGGGATGAGCCTGTCACAGAACCCAGGTGTAATGGAGTATGCCCGTATTCCCAGTGCCAGGAAGGCTGAAAACAGGAGGATCACTATGAGTCTGGGCTGCATAATGAGATCCTGAAGCAACCAAATACACACACACACACACACACACACGTGTGTGTGTATGGACAAGCATAGGAATTATAAAAGATCTGAATTCATCAAAATTCCTATCAGGCCCTCTTAGTCATTGTTTAATGGTGGAAAGTAAACTGGAGGCATGGCATGCTTGGAATTAGGAAGATATCCATCAAAAGCTCTTCTCCTTGAGACGTGGGATTTGAAGTAGCAGGCCCTTCTATACTGTCTAAATTTTTACTTTCATTTGCTTTATTTTGATAAGTTTATTAGGTTAAATATTGCTTTTTCATCTAAGAATTTGTGATATTCTATGCTTTCTTTTTAACTCCCGTGTCTGAACATAGTCCCACTGGCTTAAACTACTGGTGGTTCAGAGCTGCCCAGCAGCAAGCTATATGAATTGTGGCCCCACATGAATAGGTTAAAAGTCTGTGAGCTCTGTTCTCTGAATATATAGACTGAGCCAATATGTGCATTGTATTATCCACTTAACAGTTCACCGTGAGTCACTCAGATAGCATGTTTGTTTATATACTATTCCAAGAATTAGTTGAGGAGGTGTTGAATATTTTAAAATATACCATACATGGGAGAATTATTGAATAAATTTGACAAAATTGTTACTTTTATATTTCCTGTTGTATTATCTCATGAAAACTGCAAGTTTTGGTTATCCTTTAAGTAATTCAACAGGTAACTGGCCAAGTCCAAAAGAGCCTTTAGGAGGTAGTCCTGTATGTATCTTCAGTCCAGTACTCCTAAGAAAAGGGTCCAAGCCTGTTTGGAGGCCAAGCTAGGAGCCTCCCTGAGAGTTGTTCCTTAAGTGCAGTCGTGGTCCCTGGGCTTGACCACCCACCTTCTACCTATCTGTGCAAGCAGTAATTGGGATCCTGAGCTACTTTTAGTGGCTATGGTGGTAATTTCATTCTTTACTGCTAAGGCTGTAATGTATAAGTTTTTTTTACAGATTTTAATTTTAAAGTGAGGAGTTATGTTGAAATAATGTACTTTGGTTGATAAGATATTGCATTACCCCCATCCATGAGTACAGATTAATAACAGACTTCTCGTAGTACAATATTGTGACACATACTCAGCCCTTTCTCCTCACATGCAGACTCATACTCAGTTTCTAACTCACTTCTTACAAGCAAACTTGGAAGTTGGGAATTGAAGTGTGTCATTTCCTTGTGTCTAGCTATTCTTGCTATACAGTCCTGTTATTTATGGTGACTTAATAATTCTTCACTGGCCTCAATTTGGTGCTCAATTTTGGGTACTAAGATTTTTCAGGTGTCATCTTGACAATTTTTTAATACACCCTTTCTGATGTAGCAAAGATTTTCCAGGCTCACCTTTTGTATTCCTTGCTTTAGCTTTGTAATCAGTTGTTTCTGTTAGTAAACATACTGTATATTGTTAATGGGACATTTGTATTTTTAAGTCTTTCAGTTGTCAGGACTAGGGAAAACACACAAAACTTACATGTAGAAATATATATACATATGTATAGACATATCAGTATGTACATACAGTAGTGCCTCAGTTCACAAACTTAATTCTTTCTACAAGTCTATAGTCACAAACCAAATTGGACAGGAATCAAATCAAACTTCTCCATAAGGTCAACATTGGATGTAATCATTCGGTTTGATTTGCAAACCAAATTGGGGAAAGAGTTCATGAACTGAGGTGTCGATGTATATTATATATTTATGCATACATAATTTATTATGGAAATTGTATGTATTTATAGCTCTTCTTTCCTCAGGAAGAACCCTAGCTACCTAAGCAGCCATTCATTCGTTCATTTAATCATGTGCAATATATAAAATACTTCTAGGATTGCTTCAATCAACTCCCAGAAAGAAATTTAGGATTTGTTTGCTGTTTTCCACCTTTATGCCAAAACTAAGAGTGTATAGTCAAATACT
>PVKN010032321.1:0-12288 GCA_004027915.1 Capromys pilorides
GACTTGAAGCAACTTCCAAGTTCCATAAATTTTCCACCCAATTTCTTGTCTTCTGAAACTATGAACATTTTGTCAATTGACTGTACTATAATCCTGAGATTTTCATTCATTCATCAATAATGATGTCTTTGCATTATTATATGAAGCACACTATATTATAAATTTATATTAAAAGTAAAACTTCATGATAAGTGCACAGCATGTGCTACATTTTAATGAATTGTGTTATTCTTCCATAGCTTCTGCTACCAAGTCCTAAACCGGTGTTTGACCTCCAAAGATAGTTAGGATTTAAGTTTCTGAGTTTAAGAAGCTTGCAGTCATGTGGAAAAGATGAAAATGCTTTGAATATTTGGTTGACAAAGTTATTTTTATAAGAAACGTCTTCTTAAATGTTTAAGGAAAAAGAGGAATTATATTTTTGCAACTTACCCTCAAGCAGCTCCAAAAAATTATAAATATGAATGTATGTGTATATATAAATATGTGTATATTAGTATGTGTTATAGACATGCGCGGGTAGATGAATAAAAATCAAGCAGTGATGGCAAATATCAGCATCTGGAGAATGTGGGTACAGGGCATTCACACAAGCTATCCATGGAAACAGTTATCGCCTCAAGGAAGCAAAAATTCTTTTTTAGGGGTGAAAAACCATTATCCGGGCTGGGAGATAGCTCAGTACAAGAAGTACCTGTCTGGCAAATGCAAGGACCTGAGTTCAATCCCCAGTTCCGCAAAAAAAATTTAAAAGAGGAAAAACCATTTTTCCATTTACATAGAATTCTCAACTTTACAAACAATATTAAAATTTCACGATATTAAAATGTCCACAAGAAAAATAAAATGTCTATGTTAAAAAATAAAAGGTCCACAAAGGTTCTTTTGAGGACAATAGCCAGGAAAAAGTTGAGAAACAGTAGTGTATGGTATAATTTTATATTCTTTTTTCACATTTCTGTAAGTCTGAAATTATTTCAGGATGAAAATCTGAACCCCTGCTGGGCAGCAGCACTGAGGGGATGGGAGCAGACAAGCAGCAGTCTGGGCTCTGTGGGTTGGGGAGGGTGGGGTCAGGGCAGATGGCATGATGTCCTCACCTAGAAGATGACATTTGGCCCAAGTCTGCCAGAGAATCACGCGTGTGCTGAGCAGATAAGGACAGAGCTTAATCCTACAAGCCTTCTAGGAAGATTAAATTCTATATCATTTAATTTTATTGTTTAGCATATTTTACCATATTCTAATGAGATGCTAACTGATAAGCCATGTCTTTTCTAAAAGATGGTTCTCGATTCAGCATGAACTCTGTTAAGCACAAGATCTGACTTCCAAACTTTCTAAAGAAACGGGAGGGAAACAACCTTGCTTCCTCCCTGGTTTCAACGTTTACTCAAACTTTTAGTCCCAAGGGAGTGTTTCTAAACTCACAGTTGCTAGACCTGGGAAACGTTCGGATTTGAGGGTGGGCAGGGGCCATCCTGGGAGCTTTGCCTGGGGTCAGGAGGCCTGGCAGAGGCAGAAGGTGGCTTTGGCTTTGCAGCACAGTGAACTCCATTTCTGCAGGCTGGAAATTCAACCCTGAGCTATGGAAATGCAGGGCCTCGGAGAGCGCAAGCCGCTGTGCAGTGGGGCTCCGAAAGGGGTGAAAGCCTGGAAAGGCTGAGCTTCTCTCCCCATGACAGCTGCCTTTTGTTTGGCAAATAATTTGAGGAGAGAACAAAAAAGCATTTGTTTGCTTAATGCCAAGCCACAAAAACATGGAGCCTTTCTGGTCCTCACTAGAAGAAAGCTGTATCCCAAGCATTCCTGAGGAGTCGCCTGCAGACTGAGGGCTCCCAGAAGGCACCCGCTGTCCCCAGAGCCCCTTTCCCTGGGCAGGAGCCACCTTCCTCACTCATAATCCAATAGCACAAGGGTCTAGGAAGGCCAAGGAGGAGGCCAGTGCCAGCCTGGACAAGCCAAGGGGTGGCTGGGTAGGGTGGGGTGGTCTGAAAACAAGTCATTAACGCACGTGGATGCCCTGCCAGCCAGGGGCCAGATTTCTGGGCCAGAAGAATCTGTACAAAGAGTACAAAACCTTGTGTTCAAAAGTTTTGGAGTTTATAACATATACAGGCTCATACACACATGCCCAGAAATACACAAACTGCTTGTGATACATACATTTGGTGCCAAAATAAACAGGATCTTGGCCAAAACCCCTGTATGTTAGCAACTGGCCAATGTAGCATTTAAAGTAAGAGGCCAACAGAAAAACCCGAATACTGGTGTGTTTCCAAATCTCAAAATCACCACTAGTGTTGCTTTTCTGTTGCAGAATGGCTTTCTAATATCTTCACTGGGAAAGAGGTTTTCTGTGGAGAGGCCAGTGACGGGTTTGCCATTAGGTGAGTTCATTACCATATATCTGCACAGGCCAAGTCCCAGTAACAGTTACGAGGCCATCGAGCCATGAAACACGATGGTCATTTTGGATTTGTGACCAGTGCCAGTGAGACAATGAAGGGAGGTTCTGAGCTTCTAGAACTGACTGGACTTCAACATTAATGGAAACACTGAGACTCCAGTGTGGCAGTGGACGCCTGCACAGTGGGCTGGGCGGAGACACTGCTCCACACAGGCCCCTGGGCCCCAGCTGTGCACACAGTGCCAACATCCTTGGCACCCACCAGCCTCCCAGGAATGAGGTTTCTCTCAAACATCTCCTCTTGTACTCCCTGTTCCCAGAGAAGAATTGATTCTATGGTTACAACTTAATGCGAAGAGACCTAAGTCACTCTTACCATCCCATGGGATGTGCTGCTCTTGGATTTTGTGGGAAACTGAACTTGACTTCCACTCAAAGAATGAGAATTCTTGACCACCGAATGGGAGAAGATTGAGGAAAGACCGCCAGGGGCAGTCTTGACCAAAAGCTGTCTCTGCTCCATTCCTAAGTAGACACCAAATCCTGATGAAATGATCTCTTGGAGCCGTACACGCCTCTTTAGCTCTTACCAAGGCTTTGCACTGTTGTATGTGAATATTTATGCCCAGCTTTCCTCTTGAGCTTCATAGGCCAAGCCCCATATCTATATCTGATTACCATTCTCTCTTAAGTGTACAGTCAAAGCTTGGCATATATCGCAGGCTCCATGTCTGTGGAAAGAAGAAATCAAACTGTTTAGTGAAGATTTGTACAGATGGGTACATGGATAGGTAGGTAAGTGGATGGATGGGAGAGGGCCGCATGGAGGAGTAAATGATGGATGGGTGATAGAATCTTGGTGCATCCTTCTTCTCCGGGGTCTTGTCTATCTTTCTGTGATCCTGCCTCCTAAGGACCATGTTGCTGCAGCATAACCCACAGCAGTCCAGTGCAGAAGTGATGGAGTTGCTGGATCCTTAGGTTAATTACATCATTAGCAGCTAAGAAAGACCAAGAGGTCAACCACCAAGAAGAGCAGGGAAGATAAAAGACAGAGAGGGAGAGAAAGAGAGCTTAGGAGGTGCACAGAGAAATGGACCTTGCCCAGCTGGAGGAGAAGGGCAGAGCCATGGGGACCTGAGGGAAGAACAGGGGATGGGGTGAGACAGCAGCAGAGGGGAGAGCAGGCAGTGAGGGGGGATCTGGAAATGAATTCATATCATGAGGGAAAGAAAACCTCTAGGTGCTTCTCTAAGGGGACTGCCGGGTGGTGGAAGTGGAAAAAGGGAGACTTGGAGGGCAAGGAGGAGGAGGAGGAGCTAAGGAAAAGGAAGAGGAGAGAGAAGGCAAGAATCTTAACCAGAAAAAAACTGGTAGCAGAGAAAGAGGGAAACAAGATGAGAGAAAAATGCCGGCCTGGAAGCTGCAGAAGGGGCACTGGGGCGGGCAAGCCAAAGCCACAGCCGCTTTGCCAAGGGAGGAAACCATAGGAGACCCACCCGGCCGCAATCTTGACGTCTCGGACTTTTTCCACCTTATGAGCTGTAAATTGATCTATTCAGTTAAAGAAACCTGGTTTTTATTGAGTAATTTCCTCAGAACAACCTCCAATTTTGAAAAGGTCCCTAACTTTCTCTGACTTTCCCCCACCACAGTCCCCCAATTGACGTCCGTAAATCACTGACAGGCAGCCTTCCCCCTACCCACTTTGCTGCTGGTCATGCTGCTTGGCTAATCCTGCTGTGGCCCTCACGGCTGCTGCTTCGTGCATACACCTGAAAGCTGTTTGTTCTGCCAGCCCATTCCCAGAATGCCTCTCGCTGAGCTCAGCCCAGCAGCAGCGTGGGAGTCCCTGGCCTCTGAAAGGATTTCTCCCCATTCTGGAGACGCGTATTATGCCCAGGCCCAGATATCAAGGAAATCGCAGTCTCTCTTCTTCGCCTTCAAATGGAGCCTCTCCCGGATGAAAACAAGGCGATCTTTATGGGAACGAGCAGCCATCACTTGCTTTTACATTGCATCTTTTATACAGCGTCCCTCAAAGCATTGCCACAAACAAGTGCCTTTGTCTTCCCCTCGCAGATGGCACCAGGGGGAAAGCTCAGAAAGTTGAGTGGTTAAGTGAAGGTCACTTCAAAAGTCAGATCAGAGGTGAGAGAGAAATCCAGGGCTCCCTGCTCCCAGGCCCAGCACCTGTCCGTCCCCAGGCCAGGCTGTCACCAGCCAGCGTCTGTGTGCCCCCTTCCCACAGCTGCCAGCGTGCAACTCCTCCTGACTGCTCCTTCCAGCTCACAGCTGAAAGCCCAACTCCCCCAGCAGGCCTGCCCAGACCTTTGGCTGGAATGGGACATCTTGCAGAATTAACTGAAAGCTGATGAACCTGCCAACATCCGGGCGTGAGGCAGGAGGCTAAGAAGGTGCCATGCAGGCGTCAGGCTCCACAAGCAATTACATTACCTCTGGCTGAAGTTTTACTGCCTGCTCAATCTGAAAGTTAGCAAAGTAGTAATCAATGAAAAGGAAATATAATTGAGAAGATTAAAAGCTGAGGGTGGGTATAGACTGGGGAGGGAAGTGATTGCTAAAGAGGCCCATTTGTGTAATTCAGAGGTCGATGCCTCTCATTAAACTCACATCTCTAGACACTCAGGGGATGAAAGAACATCTCCATGCTGGCTGGCTGACACCTAAGAGTTTCCTCTGGTCACGTTCAAGGGCAGCATGAGGCCAGAGGGACAAAAGCAGCTGGTGGAAGATGCATTGAGGGGACCCTGTAGGCAAAACAGCAGTTGAAGAATTGAAAATCATGAATAGGCCTTCTGACCCTCTTAAAAAGCATGTCCATGTTTCTGTTAAATGCTGAGGACTTGCTTATGTGAGCGAGCCAAAGCTGAATCCATGCCCAGGAAGGGTCTAAGCAGGCAGAGGGTCTCAACGGCCATATTTATAGCCACATCTGCCCCTGCCCCGCCCCTATGCAAACACAAACACATTTATCCTACATGAGTTGCTTGTGCTCTATGGCTTTGAATCAGTTATGGCCTATGGCTGATGTCATAGCATATGTTTACTTTCTCGGTTGGATTAAGCACATGCACTAGTTCCTGTTGCTGCGTCTTTCTCTGAAACAAACTGGCTCTCTGGAAAAGAGGAAAAGGAAGGAGGAGGAGAAGGAAGGAGGAGCAAAAGAAGGAGAGAGAGACAGAGACAGAGACAGAGAGACAGAGAGAAAAAGAGACAGAGACAGAGAGAGAAACAAAGACAGACAGACAGACAGACAGACAGACAGACAGAAAGACAGACACTATAAGAGTCAAGTAAAGCCTTGATTTTCCTGCCCTTGTTCTTTTACTGTGGAGGTTTCATAGGAGTTTATCAAATGTGTTCTGGTCTCCAAGTCCCATCATTTTCCCTTCTGTCCTTGATGCCTATACCAGGAATCCCTCTCTGTGTGTCTTGGAGACCAGAGGATACAGATAGAGCTGCTAGCTCAAGCCCAGTCACTAGCCCCTGCTGCTGCATCAGTTCTTACCCCAGATTTGGTAGGTTAGAATAAAACAAAGTGTGTATCTCAGTTTCCAAGGGCCATCGGTTTGGCACAGCCTAGATGGGCTCTCTGTTCTGGGTCTCGCATATATGAAATCGGGCCTGCATATCATTCAGTCTGCCAGGCTTGAGGCCCTCTTCCAATTCCTTCCAGGCTATTGGTAGAACTGTATTCTTCTTAGTATATAGCTGAGGTCCCATTTCCTTGCCAGTTCCTAATTGGGCCTGTTTTCATGTGTAGCAGCTGGGATAGCTTGCTCTGCCTGTAACTCTCACACTGCAGGCTGCTCCCTCAAGGCCACCAGACCATTTCTGAACTATTGCAGGTCTCCACTTTGGTCTGTTTCTGGCTTCTATACTCAGAATTGAAAGGTTAATGTGGTAGGGTTAACCCAACAGTTGATTTCTTTTTTGGTTAACTAAATGTCAACTGATTAGTAACCTCAATCACACTTGCAAAACTGCTTTTGTCATGTAACAACAGAATCACAGCAGTGGCATTGTATATGGGTCCCAACTATTCTTGACCAGAAGAGAGGAAAGGAGATAAGTGCCTCTGACAAACATGTAAACATGCTGACTAATACAAGAAACAAAAGCACAGGATGCCTAGTTAAATCTCAACTTCAGATAAAAAGACAAATCTTTTTTTAGTACAATATGGAAGATATACTTGTACTAAAACATTACCATTTACCTACCTGAAACTCCCATATATCTGGGGGTCCTGTGTTTTTTCTGGTAACACTGGATTCAGGGCCTGTAGGTCTCTGCTCTGCCCGAAGGCCTATACTGCCCTACAGTGGAAGGGAGCATTTCCAGAGTGGAAGCCTGTGGGTCTCACAGAGCTCTCTCCAGCGGGTCTGGTGGTGATAAGGCAAGACCTCTGTGGCCTTATGTCTGCCCCCTGGCTTTCTCTGCTCCCCACCCAGCTCTCTGGGCCCAAGCCTGTCAACACCCTACAATCTCACTCAGGGTGGCTGTGGGTCCCAGCATGCACTGAAACAGGTCCTTGAGCGGCCTCCTCTGCCCAGGATCATAGATCTGGTTGGTGCGGAAGGGAGTCTGGAGTTTGGACCAGGAGCATCAGAAACAAGCCGAGGTTCTCTCCTATTGCCTGGTCCAGCAGAAGCTCTGGCCTGGAGATGGCTCACACCAGCTCTTTGAGCCAAGGAAAGAAACCTTGAATTGGTGAAGAAATGTTCCTCGTGAGCAGTGCTTGGCTTCCCCTGAGGCTGCTCCGAGTCCTCGCCAGCGGCCCTTCCAATCCTGGCCATTCCAGTGCTACATTTTAACAGGCCAGGCCCTCTGAGCCCGATCCTGAGATGGGTTATTTTTTCCAGTTTTCACTAGTAAAAATCTTTTTTTATTTGGACACTCAAGTGGCCTCTAGGAAAGGGGCTTTCATGGGTTGCCAAAAATGTTCAGATGCAGCAGCATTTGTGTGTGTGGCCAATTACACTGGGACCTCTGGGACTGATCCCACAGGCCTTCCTCAGGCAAAATTCCTGTGAACTTCAAGCAGACCCCCCACCCCTTCGCCTGAGTTATGTCTGCAGGAGGAGGCCCTGGTAGCTGCCTGACTGGCTGGAGAAGGGCCTATGTGTAGAGACTTCACTCTTACAAAATCAATCTGAATGAAGAGCGATTTATATGAGCACTAGTCAATGCATTATTGGAATTAATATCATTATTTTACCGCTTCACTTTTTAGGTGTTTCCTCTCATAAATCAATTTAGTTTGATAAGATTGGGCTGGGCTTTGGCTGCACACAGATTAGAGTTCTGCACTGTGGGAGCGAAGAACCATTTGGGGAGCTTAGACAATTCTGCCCTTGTTTTCTGATTTACTGAAAGTTCCAACTTTGCAGGTATTGCCTGCACCCGCTTACATTTTACATAGCAGGCATGAGTCGGATTCATTAGCCAGATTTTTGTTTTAACGCAAAAGCTATCTCCGCACAGCCTTATTTTCTCCAGGAGCTCTCCGCAGCCAGCTGCCTGTTTCCACCGCGCACTCATACAAAGGGGACAGTGGTGTCCCCTTTCTTTCCAGCCTCGCATTTACCCAGTGCCCACTGAACCTGGCCCACACCTGCCCTGAGTTTCCTAAGTGCTGCAGCAGAGGACCCCTCTGAGCCTATTCTGGCTCAGCATGCTTCTTAGGTAGCTTGGCCATGGGATCTCTTAGAGGGTGCACTGCCCACTGCCACAGCACACCGATCGTCCACTCCCGCAAAGCCACTGAGATGGGCAGCTGCCTCTGTTCATGTGGCCTGTTGTCCTCTGCGATTTGCCTTTCCATGGGCCTCATCACAAAGATCCCTTCACTACCTGCTTCTCAGAAACGTGCAGTGGGAGGAGACACTGAAAGCCTGAAGTATTGTCCTTACGCAAAAGGTCCCATCAGGGCTACCCACGGTGTGGTCTGCCACAGCCAAGCAGCACTGGCTTACCTTGGTCCAGGGGTGCCGGCTGCACCCTCAGCTGACTCACCCCACATCTGCCCAGGCATGAGCCACATCTGCTCCCCAGAGCCTTCCAAGGGGCTGCGCAAGGGCTCTTCCCAACCCCCACCCCTCCTGCCTGGGGTCTCCCTGCTTCTTTTCTTCTTTGTTCTGAAAATGAAACTCAAGCAAACAAGATCAGGGAACAAGGCACACCCCTCCTGGCGCCTGCAGATGTGTCCAAGAGGAATTCTGATGCTAACCACACTGAAGATGCTTAGAAGCCTGGAGCTTTGTTACATCAAACCTGTAAGAACCTAGAAAAATGGACATTTTCCCCTCGTGGCTCTAAGGACTCGAGCCCAGGCCTCAGGTGTGCTAAACATGCAGACTACCGCTGAGCCCCAGCCCCAGCCCCAACAGCTGGCATTTTAAGTAAGACCGAAGAGATGAAGCTTCCAAACCAAGATACCTATGGGCAATAAACTAAATAAATAATCACTCGGAGAACAATTCTTAGGCCAACTGAATTCGATATGCATTTATGTTAACAGAAAGTATTCAAATTCTTAAATTATTATTAACATTATGAATCATTAAAATTATTGAAGAGAAATTATTAAAATTAAGTTATTGTTCAAAATTAATTGTTAAGTTATTAATTATTAAAAATTAGTGTAATCTTTCTCAAACAAAAGATTATCATGATATCCTCAATGACACTCCCAAAACGATCCCTCCCTGTCCCAGAACACGGAACTGGACTGTCACGACAGTGGCCTCCATTTTTCTAGGAACATAATATGCCAATGGACATGCACGTTCTAGCTCCAAAGCCCCTGTTCACACCCTTTCTCTGGCTAACATGTGTAAGTCTGCTTCTTGCCGGCGGGGGACCCTAGAGGGAAGTGGGTCAAGAAATTGCTTTGGGGAAGCCAATAGGAATCTTGCACACACGGACCGGTCCTGGAACTCACCACAGAGGGGCAGCTCAGGGCGGCCCAGACCTGACTGAGTGTGTTAGGAGGACGAAGCGCTGTTGCCTCGCAATCCCACCTTCTGGGGTCCCCGGCCTCATTCCCTCTGCTTGGTTTACATGGGGTGCTGGAAGTTGATGCATGCTTACCCCCAGCGTGTGAGCCAAAGCTGGGGCTCAGGGATGCGCGGTAGCTCGCCTGGGTTCATGGAGTGAAGAGACAGTCGGGCTCTGATTTCGAGGGCACTGGTTAGAAGGTCTAGGCCGATTGCTTCTCCTTCTCTTTCCCTTCAGAGTTCACGTTCTCTAGCTCTTTATTTCAAGCAGTAGTCGCCCCGGATGGCATTTCCTAGGCATGAAACTGACCAGTAGGACAGAATGGACCACCACTTGGAACGCAATGAGGAGAGTACAGAGGGAAACGAGATCCACCCCTGCCCCACCCCTCCCTCTTCTCCCCCTTTCTGCCTCTCCCTCTCCCTTTGAAGCTTAATATTATCTTGTCCTGAGAATCTCACCAGTAGCACAGGCAGATACACAGACACAGATGTTCTTATTTACTTCAGTGAGCCTCATGCAGTCTTATCAAGATTGGCCCTAGAATGTCACGGAATATAACCACACCTCACTCATGGACCAGAGATCAAACTCAGGACCTTGCACTTGTCAGGCAGGTGCTCACCCCGCTGAGCTATCTCACTGGCCCTAATTCTCACTTTTGATAGGTGGTGTGGTTGCTCAATGAAATCAGAAAATCTACTTTTGGTTCCTACCTTTGGAAGGCATCAACTATGTAGCTTCTGGCAAGTTACTGAATTTCAACAAACTGCCATCATTAACTAATGTCTCAGTTACTTTTTACTCATTGCTGGGACAAAATACCCAATACCCAAAATTAAGGAAGGAAAGGCTTATTGAGCTCACAGTTTGTGGAGGTTTTAGTCTCTCCTTGGCTGGCTCTTTCCAGGCTGCAGAAAGACAGTGAAGAGCAGAGGGAGGAGCAGCAGCCACCGCATCTGTCAAGCCTCTCTTCCCTCCATGTTGACTGTAAAGACCGGAGCCCTTTAAGGTTCTTGCCTTTCAAGTGGCAAGGCCGTGAAGATGAAGCTCATCCAAGGAAGAGGAGTGCTAAGTCCCTCCTCAGCTCCCTTCTATATCCTCTCGGGCGGGCCCTCCATGCCCCAGGGCATGGAACCGCTAAGCCAATCCAACCAAGGTTTTGACTTCCTAAGGTGACACGATGTACCAATCGCTGTATCTGGTGACATGGGGCGAGGGCTAGTCCCCTTTCAGCCTGCTGTGAGGACTGAAATGCGCCTTGTCTGACAGAGTGTGAGCTCTCCACAAACACTGCTTTCTCTTTTGGAGAATACAACTTGCGATTTAGCTTTATTTCCTAGACCCCAGATGACAAAGCATCACCTCCACCATGGCCTCTTCGTTCAGGGGAGTGGGAAGGACAGGCCAGCCTTCTTTCTGCCATGCACCGCTTATCGCCCCCGTCCCAGTCCGTGGGTTCTTTCCTTGCCTTCTCTACTCCCCTGTCCTCACCTGGTGCTCTTCATTTCCTTCTTTTCCCGGCTCCTTTTTTCCACCCCGGATCCCAAGGAGACTCAGCTTCTATCAGTGCCAACTGTTCCTGTTGAGGGCCCAGCAGGAGCTAGATGGTGGCCTATTCCACTTGCAATGGCCTTGAATGGCTTAACAAAAGGACTATTTAGAACGTGAGTGTGGACTGAACCACACAGTGATGAATACAAGGTCTGAAGACCAGGGCCCTATTAACACTCTTGGCCTGAACGGGTGAGGGGAGAGTGTGGCTTCTGAAACGAGGAAGGAGTATGGCTCTGGGAGAGGTCTGCTGGGTAGGGCCTGTTACCTCAGTTGACTGGACTGGGGGAGACAAGCACCTCAGACCTTCTCCTCACTTCTGTATCCTTCTAGGCTTTCCACTGGACAAGCCCTGGGAGGTGCCTGAGAGCTAGCCTTCCAGGGCCCACAGCAGGGAGAAGGAGGGTCTGCAGGGGAACCCAGTGAAGGTGGGTGAGACTCCCTGTGACCCATGAACTGAGCACTCACAGGTCTGTAGCTTTGGCTCAGCATTTGCTTCTGTCAGAGTCTGTTCTCCTCACCGGTCCAGAGAGCTGTAAGCCACAAGTGTAGGGTCATGGGGTGTGGCTGTCCCTTCGTGCAGACTTACAGGCTGAACAGTATTTTCAATCCTTGTTCCGTTTTCCTTCCTTTCTTTAATTTGCTACGGCCTGCTCTACATTTCACGGAGCTATTTTAGGCATACACAGGAGATCTTTTTGCCATACACAGGGAACAATCAATGTTCTCATTTAATAATTCATTCTTTCATTAAATGCTCCAAGTAATTAAATAAAACATGAATAAATTCCACACTGATATTTGCTAAAGTTTTGTTTCTAGAGAATTTCACCTGTTGGAGGATGTGCTGGGGTCTCTGTTTGCCGTGGTGAGTACTGAGGCAGGAGACCCTTCTCCGTGTACAGTGCCCATGTCGTGATGCCATCTGCCAAATGCCTACGAAGCACTGCATATTTAAATACAGACCTCCCAACACTGAAGTAGCCCTAGGAAGTTTTCAACAAACTAACCATGGCTCAGACGGATGCAGCAACTTTCCCCGGATCACATCCTCCAAATATTGACACAGAGTTTGATACCTGATTCGTCTGGCACCAAGGCCCCCTGCTCTCTCTACAGCGCTTCGGCACTGCATCTTTCTGCCACGTCCCTGGGGAAAGCAGTGATGCCGGAGGCCATCCTGATGGGTCGCAGCACTTTGTATATTTCACCATGTCAGGGGGAGGGGCGGCACTTCAGAACCTTTCGGGAAATTCTGAAAGAATGGGAGTGAGGGAGAGACTTGGAAAAACCCAAGC
>PVKN010032322.1:0-12293 GCA_004027915.1 Capromys pilorides
CATGTAGTAAACTGTGAAAGACCCTTTAGTCACATGATCTTCCTTTTAAAAGCTCCTTGCTTGCTAGGGGTTGATCAGTCTTCTGCGTGAGAACTGATTGGCGGCCCTGAGCTCAGTAATCAAGGCTCATTTTAAATTCTTGCTTTTGGATTTTGGTCTGGCTTCTGTTTGAGAACCCATAACACATGCAAGTATGTGTACACAAGTTTATATAGATCCCCAAATTTGAAAGCCTGAGAACCAAGAGCTCCAATGTTCAATGTTTCTTGGCTCCTATTTTTTTTCATTCTATTCAGCATCTTCCTGTCTACTCCAGTGTTGAGGGCAGAGTTCAATTCTAATCTCTTCTGGAAACTCCCTCACAGACACACCCAGCAATGTTTTATCAGATAATTATCTCTTAGCATAACCAAGTTGACATACACAAATAATCACCACAGATACGTTATTATTGCAGATTTTTTTAAAATTAATACTGCTTGGTATACTCTGCCCATCTTGAATATGTGGTTTGATGTTGGTCATTGATTTTAGAAAACACTCAGCTCTTATTTCTTCAGTTACTTTTTCTCTCTTCTCCTTGTGTGTATGTTTTGTAATTTCCTGACAATTCTAATATTTATTTTTTTATTAAGTTTGATTTGTAAAATTTTGCTTTTTGGTTTGGGAATTGTTTACCAGCATACTTTCAAGTACACAGATTCTTTCCTCAGTCTCATTGAATCTGCTAGTGAGCTCATCAGAAAATTCTTCATTTTTGTTATATGTTTTGGATTTCTAGATTTTCTTTGAGTTGCTGCTTCTTTGCTAAGGTGACCCATCTGCTCTTGAATATTTTTCATATAAGATTTTTCCTTTGGACCAAATGAAAGACAGAAGAAAAATAAAGATGACTTTTATTGCTCAGAGCAAGAACACTGCCTAAGGAGAAGTAGCCCTCTGACCTGAGTGAGACAAAGAAAGCTTGGGCTTTTATTGATTTTTGACAGGGATGCAGCTTGGAGGTAAGGCAATATGATGTCTTAGAAGCTGATTGGGGGAAGACAGAATGAGGTCTCAGGATCTGATTGAGGAATCCATGCCACATGTGAAGAAGGAAGAGGAAGTTTATTCTGGGCTAGAGGGAGAAGGGGGAGGAAGTGGGTTATGTGCTATTGCACTTAGGCCGTGTTGCCGTGTTGGACCTCTGCCATCACTGGGCAGATTTTATATGGGCAAAATCCTGTAATTTCACTTTTCCATGAACACCCTTATAGCACAGCTGTGTGAATTGGATGATCTCCAAATGTCTGCCGTAACTGAGTTTGGTTCTTGGTAAGTTCTAGCCTGAGTACAAACTGCTAAGTTATGTTGGCTCTGATTCAACATGGCTGAATCCCCAAAACAACAGCCTATCTTCCCAGTGACCACTTCCTCCTTCTTTCCCCGTCACAGTGCTGGATACCTTTCCCACACACACAAGGAAGCCACCAATCAGCTGCTTGTGTGTCCCTGAATCTGCCCCTCAAACTCTACCCATAGCAAAAGTTCATAAAGTCTGAGCCTTCCATTGTCTAGGTCAGAGGGTCCCCCATTTCCCTGCCATTGATCCTCTCCATATCTTCTCAGTTAATAAAGGCTCCCCCATCTTTTATTTATGCTACTCTGCCACATTACCCCTGAAAAACCTAAGTGTTTGGTACTGTGACTCAGATTGGTGTAACTCTCAGACTTCCCTGGTTTTTGAGCTTTCTCACCAACAAGCCACACTCTTCTACCTCCACTGCCTGCCATTTCTAGCTTACATCCAGCGCCAGCCAGTTGATTCTCACAGGGGAGTCCAATCTCTTCTTGGGAGTATCCTGCCTTGTTTTTCCTTCGATCTTGAAAATTGTGAGCCCACATTGGGACCCCTTTTCCTTGTCCGTCTGGATCCTGCTCCTGCTTTTGCTGGTGGTGATCACTAAAACAGGTGTTGGCCTTTTTCTCTCATACTCACTCCAGGTTAGAAAGTGATAGCTTTCTAACAGGGATGACATCGGGCTTTTGCCCTAAATGTTTGGCTCTCTTGAATTTGGTCATCATGGGCAATAGTCCTTTCCATCCTCCAAAACACACTCCACTGGGTTTTCTCCTAAAAACTTCAGCACCCTCTGACTCAGAGAATATCTGAAACCCAAATAACTAATGTTTCACTGACAGATGGCTTGGTGACAATATAAACTTGACGATGGAAGCCAGTGGTCTGAATTTTTTGCTGTTCTGTTATCACAATAGCCAGAAATCCTTTTAAAGCTTTTGTTGACTCTGAAGTCGTGCTTCCTCCTTCCTCTCTCCACTGGAAATTCTGCCTTGTCTGCCTCCCCCACTCCCTATAATGACATCTCTACCTTTTGCTTCCACCTCCACCTCCCCTGTAGATTCTTTCTTCCCCTATATTGGAACAAAACCTCAGGTGCCTGTGGCCCCTCCTCCCACCTTTTATCTTCCTGTATTCCATATCCTCTCTTGTGCGACTCAAGCTTCCCCAGCTGTACTGCTGGCCTGCAGCCGTTAGCCATGAGGCCAGTCACCACCATCTTGTGTGCCATGTGGCCATTGATTTCCACCATGCAGTCACTCCTCTTGTGAGGTAAGAGCACCAATTTGTTGCCCCAAGTCATATGATGCGTATTGCCACTTTGTGGGTCATGTGGCCATCTGCAGCCATCTTGTGATGTCAAAGTGCCACCTTGTAGTGCCTCATCACATGATGAGCCACCACCATCTTTTGGCCACTACTGTGGTATGTAGTAACTATAAATAAGAATTTTTTAAAAATGTATTTGGTTGTTACAGTCTCACTACATAGCTCAGACTCCTAGTGATCCTCCTGTTTTCAGCCTCCCCAGTGCTCAGATTATTACCTGGTCTAAGTGATATCAAAATTGGTTTACTCACAGGTCATCAAAAAATTTTAAGATAATTAAACAAAAATTGCTCAAATGGTGAGAGATTATTGTATGGAACTCCAATTGATGGACAGAGGGGTAATCAACCTTTGTCTGTTAGTAGGGAGCCCCCAGTAATCTCCATTTTATTTTGGAAGACACTCCCAATAATTTGATCATTGGTTAAAAGACAAACTTTTTCAGAACAAGAATTAAAATAAGGTTTTCTCATAAAAGATGCTTTTGATATATTAAATGTATTCATGCCTTCTGAAAGTTCAGTATCGTACAATGGAAATTTTGTTTCAGAATTGAACATACACCTTTCTCTTGGTTCATGTCAACAAAAATGAGGTCATCAGTCAAATGATATATATATATATATGTGTGTATGTGTGTATGTGTATATATATATATATATATATATATATATATATATAGTTTCTTTTTTTTTTTTTTTTTGTATTTTAAGGAAGAGTCTACAGGGTGTTCAGGGTCTCACTACTAGATTGGACTCATAGTGCTCCGCCTGTTTACAGCCATCCCAAGAGCTGGGATTATAGGCACACGCCACCATGTCCAATATCAATTGCCATCTCAGTGTGCCCCAGTGGTGGGGCCAGCACTGCAGGCCTGGGGATCAAACTCCCAGCCTCTGTGCTTGCTTGCAGGTGCTTTAATCCACTGAGCTATTTGGCCGGCCCTCAAATGATAATTTTGTAATGAAAATTTATCTGATATATATGCTGTGTACATTTAGAGATGCTTAGCTAAAATGGAGATTTCATCATAACTGTTATCCTGTGCTGATATGTATGAGTATTGATGTCAAATGATCTCTATAAAATTATATAGCTGTTATCTGTTAGCATTCCACAGCAATGTAACTACTAGAACATTCATGATTGGTGAGAAATAACAGTTCTCTTGTTATGCTTTGTATTTCAAGTTGGTTAATACTAAGATAAAATTTTAATAATTAAGTGTATTGCTCCCACTACAATTTAATGTCACTAGCTTTCTTTTCTAGATGTTCTACTCTGAGTTTTTTTTTTTTTTTAAATTTTTTTATTTATGTTATGGCTTGCTCAGTCTGCCCTGGGGGTGGGGCTGTCACAGCACGTGGTGCCTGGGATCGAAAGATGGTCCTTGTGGTTACCTAAGCTTGCTTAAGCAAGCGCTTTAGATCACTAAGCTATCTTGCTGGCCCTACACTGAGGTTTAAAAACCAAAAATTGGAAAGATACATGGACTAAGAGGTTTGTGGGGGGTGGGTAGGAAGGCTTGGGTGGGCTGTGCGAGCCAATATTTTGGTTCTAGAGAGACACTATACATGGTTCCATAGTACATCTTAAGCCTAAACAAAACGGTGGCACCTGAGTCTCTCATAGACCATGTTTCTTGTGCAGTGAAGGACACTGGACACAAATCTGCCTCAACCTGTGGCCACCACTGGGACCTGGTCTCATTTACAAGCTCGAGGGTCACTGGAAATGTGTCTTCCCTGTCTTCCAGAGAGCCAGTTAAGTCATCCAATTCCCTGTCCTCACAGGAGAACTTGCTGAAACCAGATCCATCAATAGTTACCTGCTCAGTCTTGCCACTGAAGAGAAATGATGGAACTCAGGGTCCACAGCCTCCATTGAGGCAGCTTTGTTAGAACCCCAAGGCTTGCTGGACATTTCAGGTAGGGCTTTCTTTTCTTGTTAACAGGAGGGCCACATATAGTGTTCTTCTTGAATTTTCAGGTTGCTGTATTAGCTTTCCAGTCTCAATAGTGGGATTTGATGGTCAAGCTACACAACTCCTTCAGACAGGGCCCATTCTCTGCCAATTCTAGACCCTGTTCTTCACTTATGATTGCTTATAAGCCCAACCTGCCCCACACCTGTCGTGGGGAGAGATCTCCTCCGAAATCTTCACTTCTCTTTCACCTCTCCCCACAGTCTTGTCCTATATACTCCACCTCAACATGCAGCCAGGTCCTCCCTCCCTCCCTCTTCCCTTGTTGACCTCATACTCTGGGGCACTTCCAGTCCCTATTTGCTGTACAATACTCTTACTCTTCCTGTACTTAAATCTAAAGGCTGCTATCAGTTAGCTCATGATCTCAAAGTGATCAATAATGCAGCTACACCTATTCTGACACATGGTTCTTAGGTAGTAGTTCAACAAACAGACACTCAAAAAAGGACAAGAGATGCCATGGTCAGTAGACCTAGAGTAATAGAGGCAAATGAGCTTTTAAAGGCCAACCACATCAAACTTATCTTGCAGTTGCACCTACCTTGGCCTCAGCCCCCTCCTTTGGTTCTCACTAGACTTCAGGCACTCCCCAGGGTCCCTTCCTAAGTCCATTCGACCTCAGGTATGGGAGACATTTTCTGCTTCACAAGTTGCTGGTTCCTGATAACCTTCCTCTCGCTGTTGACTATATTTCCATTCTCTCCTTCCTCCATACCTGCTATGGCAACACATTGAACTTGCCTCTCACAACCAATAGATACCACTAAATCAGCACCATCTATATTTCCTGGAGACGTAATGTATCTTAAATCCTCTGAGTGTACAGGATTGGAATCAGGGACAGGCCACCACCTAGTCATCCCTTCAATAGCAACAGTGGTAAAAGTCACCAGCCTGCCCTCCTTGTTCCACATTACCTGAGTCAAGCAGTGTCCAGACATCTTCACTCCACCTGACAACTCTGCTCTTCCTGATTCAGAGCGCTGTTCATCTGAGTGATCTTCATAACTCATGTCGTCTACATGTCTCCACCTAACTAAGGGCTCAGAAACCCAGGGCAATTCATGTGTAGCTTTTCCATCTGGTTTCTGATCCTCTACCCTCTGCTAGTTGTTTTGTTTGCTGACAGACTCTTGACTATTTACCTAGATGGCTTTCAGGTGCCATGTAAGATTTCTTTAATCTCAGATACAAGTCTTCACTAATGATAAACTTCTCATCCTGGCTGACACACCTGGCACTAGCTTCCATATGTGTGTGAACCATCATTCTGTCCATACTCCTCAGCCCCAGAATGATGCTCCCATTCAGCAGGAAGCAGTCTAAGAGACTCATCGGCCCTTCATAACAACTAAGAGATGGGAATGATAGGTTCTGGCCAGAGTACAAACTGCTAAATTATCATGATCATGATACAACATGGCTGAATCCAAAGAGCAACAGCTTATGTTGCCAATGACCACTTCCTCTTCTTTCCCACCTCAGTCCTGGGTACCTTTGCTGCACACACAAGAGAGCCGCCAATCAGCCGCTTGTGTGTCACTGAAACTCTAACCCTACCAAAAATCCATAAAGTCTCAGCCTTCCATTGTCTCAGATCAGAGGACTCTCCATCTCCCTGCCAGTGATCCTCTCCATAGCTTCAGAGTTAATAAAGTCTCTCCCTTCTTTTATGTCTCCTTCTATCCCACCCTGCTGCTATAAAACCTAACAGTTCAAACTGTTTTTGCCTTAAAGGCATGCCTTTAGTTTTTTGTTGAAAGCCAGGTGTGATTGTCACCTGATGGGAAGGCTTTTGGGGAGTTGTTTCTAGGTTTTTGTTTATTTTCTTCTTTTGAGTCCTTGCACTAGGGAGACTATACAATATTTGCATATGTAGATCTGGTTTATTTCACTTATGAGTGTATGTTCAAGATACATCCTGTTTCTAGGTTTTTGGTATCCTGAACAAAGAATTGAGCAGGACAACCAATAAGACTAATAAGAGTAAGATTTATTAAAGGCAAAAGAAGCAAAAGTATTTTTACAGGGTAGGAGCAAGCCAGTGAAAGGAACTCAGAACCCCAATAGGTATGGCATCACCTAAAGACCTGGGATTATGGCAGGATCTATAACTGGGGATTGACAGGTGTCAAAGGTCAATGGAGAACCTAACTTGGTTCATTTGTCAAGAGGTAGGAATTTTTTTTAGCTTTATTTATTTATTTATGGGGGTGGGGCTGGCACAATATGTGGTGCTGGGGATTGAACCATGGTCCCTGCGCTTGCCCAAGCAGGTGCTTTAGACTGCTGAGTTATCTCGCTGGCCCGAGGTGGGAATTTTTTTTTTAATAATTTCTTTTTGTTAAAAACTATTTATTTATTTATTTATTTATTTATGTTATGGCTTGTTCAACCTGCCCTGGGGATGGGGCTGGTGCAGCATGTGGCGCCGGGGATCAAACCACAGTCCCTGAGGTTGCCTAAGCTTTCCTAAGTAGGCTCTTTAGACCATAGCAAGTTTATTTATTTATTTATTTATTTGGGACATGGTCTTGCTATGCAGCTTGAACTTGTAGTGATCCTCCTGTCTAAGCCTCCCAAGTGCTGGGGTTATAGGTGTGCAGCACCATGCCCAGTTTTGGTCGCTGGCACAGCATACCTGGGGTTCTGGGGCTGGCACAGCTTGTGGTGCTGGTGATCGAACTGAGGTCCTTGTGCTTGCCAGATAGGAGTTTAGATGGCCGAGCCGTCTCCCTAGCCCCATTGCAAGTTTTTAAAGCAAGTATGATGGCACCCAAAGCCCACAGAACAGGGAGCGTGTGTGCGCACACACACACACATACACACATACACACACACACACACATGTACACACGCATGCATGTGCGCACACAGAGATAAATAAAGAGACAGAGAGAAAGAGATAGAGAAAGAGAGAGAGAGACAGAGAAAGAAAGAGAAAGAGAGAAAGAAACAGAGAGACAGAGAGAAAGAGAGAGACAGAGAGACAGAGAGTCATAGCTACAGCGCACAGGAGCTTGCCCTTTTGGGTTTGTGCATGCCTGAGGGTCCTGACTGTGGGGGAGGATTACCTTTACTGCTTTTCTGATACTTTGGCCCAGTTGTCCTCATTCTGTCTGGTTCTCAATTCTTTATGCTATGGTTCTCTGCTGTTTGCTTATCCCTGCTATACTTCCTACCTCTGCCCTTGTTGGGTAAACAGGAATTGGCTGTGAAGTTTCATTTATATTTGGTTAGAAATCAGGCTGCCTTTATTGTTTATTGTAGCTTTAGTGTCCAAGAGTGAAGTTTCCTGTAGAGCCTTTTTTTTCTTGTTTCTCCTGTTGTCTTCCACATCCCTACAGATTCTTTATAAGTTGAGGTTGAATCTTGGAGTTCTCTTAGCTCCGAGCCCCTGTTACTAGCTAGACACAAGCCTGATTGATGTGGTGCTAAATTTGGAGGAAGAAGAAACATTCTATAATCCTATGGTTGCAGCTCAACCTTTTAGTACCATGTGTCCCCAGAGTGTGGCTCAGCTACCTCTTCTTTGTCCTTTCTCTGAGACAGGAAGAGGGGAAAGCATTGGCTATTTATTTTCTCCCAACTCTGGTAGGCTCAACCCAAGTTGGTTAGTTTGTTTTGAAAGAGTTTGTCTTTAGGGTAGACTTTTGTTAAGAACAGAGTGTACTGGGCTGCTTTCATAATGGCTATTTGTCCCCTTCCTGCAGACAGAAGCATATGGGAATTTTTTGTTTTTTTTTTTTAAACCTTCAGTCTGGGAACCTGGTGGAATTCTGGAGGTAAAAGTCAAGACAGTGTGGTATTCTCCCGGGAGATTTTATCTTTCAAGCTAGTCCAGGCCTGGTCCTCAGAATGTAGATAATTAGCTCCAAGTGCTCCTAGCAGGCTCCTGATGTGGCTTCTATTTGCAGTAAACTACAATAATTGTGTCTACATATTGCTACAGTGCTAGAGGTGGGGTTCAAGTCGTCAGCTCTCTCACAGACGTAAAAAGAGTTGCTGATGTTCAGTTCAGCTTTTTGTTTTCTTTTTCCTGTGAGGATAGGGATGATGACTGCCAAGCTCTTTCCACATCAGGCTGGACACAGACAATTACTTAAGCAGATCTAAAGATAAGGCTGCGGCAAATCTCTGGCTTCACCTTTTTCCTTCTGGTCGACTAAGTTCAAGAGCTCATTTATTTCCTTCCCTCCTTCTTTCCAAAAGGCATTTTATTTATTTAAAATGTTTTATCAGTGTGTAATGATTACATTTATCATGGAGAGCTGGTGCATCTACATAATACGTCTTTATTCTTTTCTCTTCTTCCCTTCCACTTCCTCCTGCTGTTTCCGTTCCATGGTTCCTTTCCCATTTGCAAAAGATTTGTCTCCTTGTTTCCTATGGTCTGTCTTTTATTTTGTCCTTTAAGTTATTTGTACTTTGAGTTTCTCCTGTAAGAGAAGCCATGCATTTTTAAAGTTTGTGTATCGGATTTATTTCCTGACACATTAAGAGCTTTTGCATTTCTGGGGTTGAGCTCAGTGCTGCCTACACACATCGGTTCTTCTTATCTCTCAGTTTATGTTTATAGCTCTTCCCCATTCCTCTAGAATGTTGAGTTTTTGGTCCTAGTCTCCATGTGTGAGACAGCACAAAAGAAACATAATATAAAATTATCAATATTTTGAAATACCTGCTCTGTCATTTCAGCTCTCCTCCGGGCAACTGTTTTCTTCATTCATTCTTTATAAAGCGTGGTTTCTTATCCATTGTAATTGTTCAGGGTCCATTGTAATACAAGGTTTTCTTGACTTCATAGTAACATAGTAACGTAATCCTCCAGTTAATCTCCTCATATGTCTTTGTCTGTACGTATACCTCTTTTTCTAGAGAAGAATGCCTTTGTTAGAAAGGAAAAGGCAAACTAGTTCTTCAGTAGATCAAAGAAGGTCTTTCATAGCAGTGAATGCTGGCACAACCTTCTCACAAACCTCTTTATAAAGAAGATTGAATGATATCATACAGAATGTGCCCAAGAACATCATTGAGAAAAGCAGTCTCAAATTCAAGTATGTAGTGCAGTAGTCAACTTTTTCTACATATCAGATGGAGAATTGACCTCTGTGTGGGAAGCTTGCTTCTGTGCTATGGTTGATGCACTGTGTCAACTTAGGAGTTCTAGAAGCTTAATGAATTTAGCATCCTGGGGTGTAAGGGACATGCCCTTCCAGCTCTAAGATGTTATTCATTGTGTCACCTTGAGATGATTAGAAGGTTAACCAAGTGATGCAGCAGGGAGCTAGGGTCCTTACTTTGTATTCATCCTGAGCCTGTGCTAGAGGAGGGCACAGAGGTGGTGTCCATGGGTGAGCTACATATAATACAAGGGAAATGAGGAAGGACTGATTGTTGGTTCTTCAGAGGACCTCCAGTCTTCACTTTCCTCTTGGTTGTAGTCTCCTGGCTTTTGGTGCAGACTGCTCAGCTTCTGCCTGGAACTCTTCAGCCTTCTAGTGGAGATCCTTTGTCCTTCATCACAGACTCTTCAGCATTCTGGTGCATATCCATTGGCCTCCTGATGCAGACTTGCACACACACTGTAGTGAGCTCCAGACCTTAAACAGGACTCTTTAGTCTCCAGCATGGAGACACCCTCTGCATGATTCCTCATCCAAATCTCTGGCTGACCACAGTAAGCCAAACTTGTAACTTCCTATACATTTGTATATCTTGTGTCATATCTGTTTCTCTGGTAAACCCTGATACAGATTTTGGTATTGAGAATGGCTCCAGAGAAAAAGACTCAGTGAGTTCTACACTTTCCAGTGTTTCCTTCTTACTGGTTAGTGTCTCTTGTTTGAAGACTTTCCCTTGGCATTTCTTTTTCTCCTTTTTTTGAATAAAGTATATTTGGTTGTTGCAGGGTCTCGCTATGCAGCTTGGACTCATGATCCTCCTGCTTTCAGCCTCCTCAGCACTGGGATTATAGGTGTGCACCACCATGCCTGGACTCTGGCCAGCCACCTGCCCCATGGTTCTGAGGATTGAATCACAGTCCCTGCACTTGTGTAAGCTTGCCTAAACAGGTGCTTTAGTCTGCTGAGCTATCTTGCTGGCCCCTCCTTGACATTTCTCAGATGGTGATAAATTCTTTCAACTGCTGCTTGTGTGGGAATGTCTTTATATCTTCATTTTTTTTTTCTTTTGAGACAGTGTCTTGCTATGTAGTTCAGGCTGATTTTGAACTCCCTGTGAAACCCAGGCTGGCCTCCAACTCACAATGATTCTCTTGCCTCGGCATCTGGAGTGCTGGGATTACAGGTGAGCACCACCATGCCAGACTTCCTTCTTCTTTTTTAAATGGTAATTTTTCTGGGAACAGCCTTCATGGTGGCAGGTTTCTCTTGCTTTGCAGTAGGATTCAGTCTCTTGTCTCACTCTTTCCTGTCCTGTAAACTTTCTGCTGAGAAGTCTGCTACTAGGTGAGCTGGAGCACAGTTATGTGTTATTATTTTTCTCTTGCTGCTGTAGAACTCTCCCTTCATCTTCAATTTTTGGGAGATTGACTATAGGTAGCGTGTCTTGGGGTACACTTGGCTGGGTCATATGTGACTGGGGGCTTTTGACGTTCCTACACTTGAATGTATGATTCTTTCTCAAGGTTTGGGGTGTCTTGCTATGATTTCTTTGTGTAAGCTTTGTATCCCTCTGTTGAGAACACAAATAACTTGAATATTTGTTCTTGTATTATTGTCACATAGTTTCCATAGGATTTACTTATTGAATTGATTTTTATTTTTTCCATGCCCATTGTAAATTTGCAAATAGCTTACCTTCAGTTTCACTGAATCTTTTTTATGTTTGGTCAAGTCTGTTGTTGGTGCTTTCTGTCACATCTCAATTTTTATTTTGTGTATTTTTCTATTTTGAGGTTTAATAATTAATTTAACCTTTGTTAAGTATCTCTTATTATTGAATTTTTTTTCTTAAAGATTGTCAAATTTTCTTAAAATAACTATTTTGAAATCTCTGTCCAAGAATTTATGCATAGTGGTTGTTTGTGCTCATTTTTGATCCTTATTTTCTCTGTTAAATAAAGTCACAGGGCTCTGAAGCTCTTGATGCTTATTGGTACACGCCTATGCCTCTGGACCCAAGGATTAGATGTTCATTGCAATCTTTGCAGTAGGTTGATCATTAGTTCCTCTGAGCCTTTGGCCATCTCTACTACTCCAGGGCTAGATGCCCTTTAAGTCCTGGTTTCCTGTAAGCCTAGGCTTGGTGTGTTACCACTGGTTCAGCACTAGATGGCACCCCATGCCCATATTTGTTGCAAGCTTGCACGTGGGATGTTTCACACTGAGTGCTGTTACAGTAATGTCTATTTATTAATTTAGATTTTTTAAAAGGAAGGATTTCCAAATAAAAAAATTGTGTGTATTTTCAACTAAACAATCATAACAGCCTGTTTGATAAGTTACACAGCGAGGTTAGCTGATAAGTAACAAGGCTGTTTATTTGAAACCAGGGTCTCCTGATAGTTGTGAGACTCAGTGTTAGAACAGATTCTTCTCATATAGTCATTCATTAAGCAATTTTTTCTTGGTACAAAATTTTGCTTTTGAGTTGTGTATAATGTACTATCATGTT
>PVKN010032324.1:0-12288 GCA_004027915.1 Capromys pilorides
ACAGAGTAATAGTAAAATAAAGCTGTAGACTGGGATATCTTTTTTGGATGGGATTCATTTCAGTTTGTTATATTTTGTTCTAGAATATTCTTTTATGTCAAGAACATTAGACACAGATATATATTTACAATAATAATCATATTAGTAGTAAATCAAGTTAAGGTCCATTAATAAGTGATATATTAATTGAGATTGAATATCATACATACTAATTTCTAATTGTTAAGGTTTGAAGGTTATTTAACAGTAAATATACAAAAATTAAATGAAACTCCTGGTTATTCTTTCTTTTATTGCTTAAGTAGATGTATGAAATTATTTCAAAAACAGAAATTATTTATTCAATATAAAATATTCTTGGATGACCTTATATTTCCATATAGCTATCACTATAACTTTTCTAAACTTTGAATTTTGAATCTTGGTAGATCCTGACTTTTCAATACATATAGAGTTTAGATGTGCTGGTAAGAATTTGTAAAATTTGAATAAGTTTAAAATTTAAGAAAAAAGAATCTCAGAAGTGGATAGCCTGAGGGGAGGTGGGGGTGTTAAAAGAGTTACTACCAGGGAACTGTGCTGTGTTGCAACTGCTAAACATTGTGACTACAGTAACAGTTGCATAAACCAATACAAGTGATAAAGTTATAGGGAAATTTAACCCTTCTCCACACACACACACACCCACACACACACACCCACATACACACACACACACACACACGTACATACACAAACATGTATATATACACTGCAGGAAAATGTAACATTCAGGGGTTTGAGTATAAACGGTGGATTGTATCAGTTGGATTTGATCATATCCTATAATTTTTTAAATGTTAGCCTTGAAGGAAACTGAGCATTGCTCAGGGGTTATTATTTCTTATATTTGAATATAAATCTACAATTTGCCACAATAAGAATCTCCAAAAATATGTGAAAGCTAGAATAGACCCTTCAAACTACAAAATAATGTTACAGAAAATAAAACTTGTATTTTATGTTAGAATCCTTGACTGTAACAATATTGGGTTTTGAAAAAAGTGGAATTAGAATAAAGCAGAAGCTGAAATATGGATGGTATTCAGCCCCATTGATGGCTTATCAAATTTCATTAAATGAATGAAATTAGCTAATCATTTACAAACAAAATAGCTTTTTGCTGAATGGGCAGGAGCCATTAATATAAATTCAGAATTTGATGTTTAAATAAAAAATGTAATGCTAAGGAGATAGTTCAGAGGTCTAAGCATCTGCTTGGTAAACACAAAGACCCAAATTTAATTCCCGGTACCACACACTGTGTTGACCCCAAAGCCAGCCCTAGTGGCACGTGCTTGTAATCCCAGTGCTGGGGAGACTGAGACAGGGGGATCACTACAAATCCAAACTGCATTGCAAGACTCTGTAAATACGTTGATTAATTTTTAAAATGTAGTGGTAAGTGAGAAAAACATATTTTGAGCGACAACAGTAAGATATTTTGTGAGAAACACACCCACAAAGAGATACATATATAAAAGAGAATGTTCCTGTGGCATTAAGGCCTTTCTCTGAAACTTCTGTACTTCATAAATAAGATTTTGCTTCCTGAATGCGGAGAAGATCTATGCATGGCAGAGAATGTCCATCAGGGAATGTACCCCGGGCTTGCACTTGCTGTCAGTTTTCTCTATCCTCTCAACTGACTTCTCAAACATTAATTTGTGAGTGTAATATCTGCCAACTCCTGGCTCAGATCTTAGGCTGGCACTGATCTATGTGGTCTATACGGTGTTAACTTCTATTTATGGTTTATTTACTAACCATCCCTTACTAGCCCTTGTTTAATTTCTAATTCCAATTCAGTTGATTCTAAAATCTCAACCTAAGCACTGACAAAAGTACAGTCTTAGATTGAGAAATTTCCCTTTAAAGAACTTCAGAACAAAGTGCATGTGACTGCCCCTTACAACCAGTATTAGAAAAAAAGGGGAAAGAAAAATCATTCTGTTCATTCAACAGAATACAGCTGATTTACCTGTGCTTTAACTAGTTTTAAAAGTTTATTATTATTTTTCCCTCCCTCATTCTTTTTCTCCCTCCCTCCTTCCTGCCCACCGTCCTGCCTGCTTGCCTTCAGTCCTCTTCCCCTTATTACTCATTAGTATTGCCTCTCTTATGAGTTCTAGTTCAACCAAAACTGCCCAGCTCCTTACTGAAGGGGTAAAATGCACCGACTGCATGTTTTAGCATAATATATGGCCCACTAAATTGTCTTAGGAGACTATAAATGAAAGAAATGACTGCATAACTTTTGTACTTTTACCTCAAATGTTTACTAAATATGCTAAAACTAGTGTTTTACTAACTTGATTTCAGATAATATATG
Source organism: Capromys pilorides (assembly GCA_004027915.1). Lineage (NCBI taxonomy): Eukaryota > Metazoa > Chordata > Mammalia > Rodentia > Capromyidae > Capromys > Capromys pilorides. The sequence goes on from PVKN010032324.1 coordinate 2,372, forward strand.
TAGCTTTTAGAGATCACTGTTTTAGAGATCAAAGCCCACCTTTCTAGCAGACAGAAGCTTGAACTCACCTTTGCTTCTCACTCCAAAAATATCCACAGGCTGGAGTGTTTCTCTCAACGCACTCAAATGTTTCATATTTCTCAGGGTTCAGGTTCCCGTGTTGGTCTTCTTGGCCAGTACTCCTGCCAAGAAGCAATCTATACAATTCTGTCAAGAATTCTCAGAGGTGCAGGCTCAAGGTACTCTAGTTATAGTTTCTTGCTCTTATCTTAATGTAGAGCAGACTATGTCCACAGATCTTTCCTTTAGGACCAAAATAGCTTACCTTCTGGCCTGTGCAGACCTTTAGTTGCTTTGCAAATAAATCAACTAAGATCCCCAATGTGGATAGAAGAATTATTTAAATGTCACAGAAGAACAGAGATCAAGTTATTGTGTCCACTGTGAAGTTACAGTCAAGTCAAGGTGCCTGAAAACTACAGCTTACTGATAACACAAAGATGAGCAACCCAATAGTTAACTTGAATTTAATGTTATGAATACTAACTGGAAATCAACATGGGACCAATTAGAAATACTGAAGAATTAAAACAAATCAATTTCATTGAATTTACTTCAGATCCTGTGGCTGACAGCTAAGTGCTTTGTGGTTGATTTCTCCCTCCCTGTTAATCTAACCAGTGGATCAGATTCCACCAACCTCAGTGCCCAGCACAGTGGCTGACAACTCCTATGGGCAGGAACACCAGAAAATACATTTCAGGGAGAATGAGTGGCAGGAAGTAATCACTACACTCTGTGGAAATGTTGGTAGATGCGATTCCTGCTGCAATTAATAATGCAGCACAGCTTACAGACACCTTGTCTCTTGTGCATACCTTCAGCATGTGATTATTATTTAGACAATGAAGCACAGGAACTTTTTAAAATCCCAAATTAGCAAGCATAGATAAGTATATTCATAAATACCACTACTGATTTTGAGTGGTAAACTTATGTACAGCTCTTCTGTTAGAATAAAATGTTTCTAGCTACTCTGTTTGGGTCCTTCAAGTCTTCAAAATTATAATTTTCTGATATGTTTGTCACTGGTAACATTAAGGACGCAATTATTTATGTTCACCCAGTGACCTCATTGACTGATATCCATATAGAATTAAAGTTTATGGAAATGTCATATGATGATAGTAAAAATAATACAGCTGCATTTGTGGTGTATGTACTCTGTGTTAGTTACATATAGACATCACTTTATTTCAAACATAATCCCAAAGAAAGGGATTTTGGATTTTGACAGCACTGCATTTGCTTATGGGGCTCATTAATTGTCCCTACAGTATATTGATTTTTGAGTTCATGATAGCTGTCATTGTGATGGTGGACCTGAGAAACATAAGAAAAACTCTGATATTCATTCACCTCTTTAGTCTGAGTTGAATCTTTACACTTTCTATACTTCGGGATTCTTTCAAAGAATTATTGCCAAGAAGATGTAAAAACAATGTGATTTTCACAATGACTTGCTCAAACAAATGGTTTCTGAAACCACATATTTTATTATTATCATAATCACACTTTCTTTAAATATTTCCTTGCTATCTGAGAGGGCTTCATTCCTGTGCTGGGTACTGAGGGTACCCTTTCTCCCCATTCAGGTGGGAGTAGTGCTACATTAATTCTTCCCAGAAAAGCTCTTCTAAACAATACCCACATCACTTCACATAAGAGAAAATTTTATCTCTTATCATTAATGATCATTTCTGCCCTTCCCATAGTAATTTTCAGCTACTTGTGAATACCTTAATTTAAACTTAAATGAATGCAAACCACATATAATGAAAGCTCAGTTCCTCAGTTGCACTAACTACATTTCAACACTTAGAAGGGTAGTCTGGCCAGCAGCTATAGATTCGAAAAAAAAAATGCAGCATTTTCATCATTGTAGAATGTTCTATTGCCCCAAAATAGATGCCTTTCATTATTTCTCATTATATAATGAGCAACCAAGCAATGGTTTGTATTCATACATTTGGATTAAAATGTGTTTAGAACATTTTCTAAGACCCTATTTTGATGTAGAGGAAGAGATAGAAACATGAAAATACTGGGGAAACCCTCCAGACTTTTCCATGTTCAATGCATTGGACTCTGATGCTTTGTGCACACTCTCATAGCATAAAAAAATTGAGTGCATGGATTGGATGCCTCTGGAGGAGAACCTCCATGGTGTATGCTCCTATCATGTTAATCAGCACTCGCTGCTTGGCATGATCCAAGGACATGAGGGTAAGCAAGCCTCGCTTAGGAAGAATAGACATCATCTGAGAAAAGGTGCTCCTGAGTCAAATAAAAAACTAATCTGTGTGCTCTGGGGAGGAGTGAGATTTTCTGCTGTGCTTCTCTGGCCCTTGTGGTGATCTCTGTTTCTTGTACATCTAGCGCTGGAGGTTCTTGGAAGTCTCTTGATCTGGTGCTCTGATAAGATCAGAACTTGCTTTCGAGAATCCACCGTAGGATGTGTGCACACATGTGCCTGTAAAATAACACTTAAAAATATCAAACAAAGATTAACAACCCAAGAAGCAAGCAACTGCATTTGAGCAGATCTTACTTTCCAGATGAAACCAAAATTCATCACTTTCCAGGTTAGAACAGCTGAGACCCATCAACCAACAGAAAACAATTTGTTCAGAGTGGAAGCTGTCGCCTGCTATTACCACGTGGACCATGAAGGGCCGCCGCAGATCCAGTTCCTGATTCGGCAGACCTGCTTCCATTCCACTTGACAGCTGTGGACATCGGAATAATACAAAACCTAACCTAATCAACAGACTGTGAAAAATCTGAAAGCTAAAGACAGATGTTCACACCATCACCACCTTTCATATTTAATTATATTTATGTGGGGAAAAAACAAACTCTAAGTCAACTCCTTCACAGAGCCTCACTTCACTGTTGACTTCATGATGGAGTGGGTATGGGCCTCTCATCTAACAAGCATCCTCCCAGCACCTCAGATTCCTGCTAGCAGTTGAGCCTAGAGTGATCTGCCTGTGTCTACACATCAAAAGAAATGTTGCTCCTTTTCAAAGATACAGTTCACCCCCAGTGCAATTCAGAGTGTACCCAGAGAACACAGCAATCAGGCCCAAACAAATGGACGGTAAGTAAATGTTTTTTCTAACTTGAAAACAAACAAACAGATGTATTTTACTTGCTCTGTCTTCAATCTACAGAGATTGCCAAGAAATCTCAGAAGTGAACAAAAAATCCCACTTCATTAGTTACTCTAGTGTTCAGAACCAGGAAATGATTGGTACCTTATGCCGAGTTCCAAATCTACCTGGCTACAGACAACAGACCCCTAAATCACGGGAGTGAAGGTCTCTATTTCCTCATTAAGGACTGCAAACACTGGGAACTCTGGGAACTAAGGAACCCCTGTCATCTGTGCAGTGCAGCCCCTAATGCTGCTTAGAAATGAATGCAGATATAAATACAATCAAGAAAAGCTGGAGATGTGCTATTTTATATAAGATCTAATTTTAAGTACTGCCAATTTGTATATTTTTCTCAACAGGATCTATGTCGAGGTCAAAGAAAATATGCATATATTCTACACATAGACTCAACTTTACAAGCTTTAATGTAAATAAGGCAGAAATGTCAACTTTTACAAAACATTCTTTCTTATGAAAGCTAAAGGTGAAAGCCTACGTTTCCAATGGGTACAACCATGATCAGACAATGGCCTCTTGGCAAAGGTGGGGATAATAGTAAGCAACCCAACTCTTTCACTTACAAACTAACTGACCCCAGTTTCTTCTGCTTCAATTGAGATGCTCCCTCTCATGCCATCTTCGTTGCTTTTGTTGAAAAATAAATAGCAAGTTTGCTTTTCAAATTGTAAAGTGTTCTATTGGAAGAAACTATCATTTACTGATCAATTTTGGGCGAGGTATTATCAGCAAAAATTACCACAGCTTACTATCCGGGTTCCTTTCTCTATCCACTGCAATGAGAGCATAATTCTTTTTTCTTTCTTTTTTTTAAATGTTATGGCCAGTTCAGCCTGCCCTGGGGGTGGGGCTCCTGCAGCATGTGGTGCTGGGGATCGAACCATGGTTGCTGTGGTTGACTAAGCAGGCACTTTAGACACTGAGCTATCTTGCCAGCCCCTAGAGCGTAACTTTTAAGATACAATTTGAAGCATGTTGTAAGATTTCAAGAAAAAAAAAATCCATGTTCCCTGCAATAATTCAAAGTATACTCTCCATTTTATGGAGATCAGCTTGCTTTAAAATAAAATACTGATACTGTTGATAACCTTATTTTAAAATACCAAGACAGAATGCAGTGTATGTGAATGAGACATATGAGGATGAATTATACTAAAAATTTAAAAAAACAATGAAAATAAAAGGCAAGGGCCAGGAAGATAGCTGAGCGGTATAAGCATCTACCTGGCAAGTGCAAGGTCCTGAGCTTGATCCCTAGTACCATAAAAAAGAAGACGAAAAAGCGAAAGAAAATACAAGGTAGTATTTGCAACATTTTTTTCAAAAAATTTGTAATTTATAATAAAAACAATGTTACAATTGCATTATTATTTGTCATAATACTGTTATATATTGTGCATAATACACATTTTCACATACTTATTATGTAATTAATATGTACATTGGATAAAATATTTTTAAAAGTTTTGCAAGTTGGATACTATTGCTAGCCCTGCTAAGATTCACTTCCCCAGTGGGAGTAAAAGTATTCCACAAAAATTGACAATAGAAATTAGGTGGCCAGTATTTTGACACATGTCTAAAACTTCTGGAATTTCCTCCTGTGATAGCATTGCCCCTTTTGACTTCTTATGGATAATTCAGATGAGAATTGAGAGCCCTAGATTTTCTCTCGCTATCACAGAAACCCAAAAGGTATTTGACATCAAAACAATATGCAAAGCTGCTGGAAAGCCACACAAGCTCAACAAAAGCTCTAATTTAGAGTCCTTTGACAGAGAATATTTAGCCTGCCCATCTAGATGACCCTATTTCAGACCATGGTTCATCCACGCAGGCACACTTCCTGCCAGTTCTTAATAAATTCATAAAATGCTGAACAACTACCTGGAGTCCATAAAGTTGTGAGGGATCATGGACCACTATCCTCCTAAGAGTCAGCAATCATTAATAAGGAGACTTTGGTCTACAACCACCTTGCACATCTGAGATGGGTGTGATATTTTCAGAGGGAGTCACCCTACAAGAACTGACTTACATGAGTAAAACAGACCCACAGATTACTATACAGTTAGTGTAGTATAATACTTGAATTCACTCCCCTTGTTCAAACTGGGTTTTGTCTGGAATTTGTGCTCAAAGACACTAAGTTAAAGCCTTTTTGCATAAGTTTCATAACCACTAAAATGGCAGAAGTATAGGCTTTCCCTCTGAGAATGGTTGTAAGAATTAAACAATCTTATTAATTTTAGTTCTTATCTTTAAGGAAAATTTTGGACAGCTAAAGTTTCCTTGTGTTTATTTAGAGTGTGAATCCACTCTTATCTGAAGGGCAATGGAATCAAAAGGGCAGAAAAATAAAACGAACTCTACAAGTAACATATATCACAATTCATCCTGTCACAAATTACTCCTGGGAAAATATAAATTACGTTGATTTAAAATTAATGATTGAAGATACGTGCAGAAGAGGGAATGCTGTGAATCAACTCTTTGGATATTACCTGTTTATATTATAAACAGATTTATATTACCTGTTTCACATTATAATAGGCAGCTCCTCAGAGTAATTGCAGAGGCCATGTGTGTTCTGTAGGAACTATCTTTGGCCACCCTTGGTAAAACAAGGCAGCAGGGTCAGAACAGTATAACCCTGGCTCCCTCACCACAGCAGATTGAACTACTGACCCAGTTTGACCAAACAAATTTGGTTTTCCAGGAATTTGGAATTGGAACATAGAGAATCTAGTCAATCTCTAACAGACATGTGAACTAGGAAATGTATACTACTAGGACTGGGACAGTGGGATGAAGGTGGAAGTGAAACATGATAAAAGCAGTTGGAAATGATGAGGAAAGGAGCCAAATTCTATTTGGAAGGCAGGCAGAGGAGTTTGCCCTTTATCATTTGCCATTTTATTTGACCTGCAACAAGATGTATAACTTCTCTTTAGTTTCCCCTCTCACTAATAATTAAATCTATCATGGCACAGGAGACCCTTGGAAGGGGCTCTTAGACCTGGCTTACTCTTCCTCACATTACCTATAATCATGACCCCTTTTATTCTGCATCACGTGTCTGCATCCAGCCTCATTGGTGATGTATATTATCAGGGCTGCATGTCAGCAGGACAAGCAGGAACAGGCAGAAGGACATGTCACGTCCTCATAACCCTTAGTTCCTGATCTGCTCCTTCATGATAGCATGGTGTGCTTCTGGATTCCCTGAAGGATTCCAGTGTGCTTCCAATAAATTATCTTCTAAAAATTCTCTGTTAATGACAGATTCATGTTTCAGTCTTGTAAGCACATTATCTTTGAAGAAGAAACATCCATTTGTACTGCCCTTTGGGAGAGTTTGGACCAACTATTCTTGACATTTTGCTGAACAATTCCATATTAAGCATTCCCTCACACTCTTACACCTTCCTGTGATGGAGAGGGTGCTATTGGTTGTGGATAAAAGTTCTGTAGTGCTCTATGAGAACAGTAACAATCAAAGCAAGTGCCAGGCATGAGAGCGATATGAAACTCACAGATCATAAAGATGTCTCCAAATTATTGTTATAATCTAGATCTAAAATCATTTCTGTTTCATAGCTCCCTCTGGTTTAAAAAAAATACCTCATAATTCAGTTAGGTGATTCGTAGACGTGGTTGCTATTGAAAGAAACTCAAAACATATTCCCTAAGACCCTCTTATGGGTAAGACTGACATAATCATAAAAAATAAAAATGCTATTAAATAGACAATAAATTTCAAACTGATGCAGGAATGCAATAACCACCTAGAGATTTGAAGGAAACAATAAAAGCAAACAAAAACTAAATAGACCACCCTCCCTCAGTAGAGATGATGCCAAAACCAAAAGATGCTGATTCACAAGCTTATGGAGTACAGATTTGTTCATGAAAGGATTTGGGCTTTTCAAAGGAGGCAGAAAAATGTACACAGTATCCATAAATCACAAGGGATTTAAATAAAAGTACTCACAAATGGATGCATGAATTTTTGTTTAGAAAAGAAACACACTTTGGTAGAACTGGAAGACTTTTGTAAAGTATAAAAACTCTTTCCATAAATCTAAATTAGGAAAGATTTCTGGCTTTAAATCTATGTGGTAATGTGCCAAGCTTTGCAACATGAGGTTTGGGTGAAACAAGTAATAAAATCAATTAGGAAAGTTTATTGTAAATCTTAACCAAGTGAATAAAGCCCAAACTTCCTTGTGAAATCCTCAGAGACAAGCTGATTATTGCGTTTGCAAGACTATTATTAAAAGCATTTATTTCATTGTAGGTATTTCTCTGTGCCATGCAGAAGTAACCTTGGCTATGTCGTGATCAATGACAGTTACAATACTTTTTCCCAAACGCAGTACATCATAGGCCACAGGGCTAATCACATGCTGCCCACTGGCCATGCGCAACATTGAGTATTGCTCCCAGGGTCACTACAATAACAGCCACAGAGGCACTGTGAATCTTCTCCCAACTGAATCCTTATTAATCAAACACAGAATATCCATAGTGCCCTGCCCACTTTCCTTTGTCTTTTCCCTTTGCATTGTTCAGGTATCAGTGTGCTCAGTTCCAGAGAATGAACCATGCGATCTCTTTCTCATCAACCAAGTTTTGTTTTCGGAATTTTCTCAGTTTTGAGTGGCTGGATAACTCACACCTGGCAACAAGACATGTGCTAGTAATTTCTTTTTTCTTTTCTTTTCTTTTAATGAGCAGAACATATTTATTGAGAGCAAGAAATCTCCTTCCGAGAGAGGAACAGGAGAGGGGTCCCAAGTGGGTGGTCTCCTAGCAATTTCCACTGGTTTATTGAAAGAAATAATGAATGGATTTGATCAACTTTGCATACTTCTATCTTGTAATCTGAACTACTTTGAAGACAACAATATGCAATATGACAACCACTGTTAAATTTATATCATATTTTTTAAAATTCTGTATCACTTGTAATGTTTTTTTTTAAATAAACACACACACACACACATACACACACACACACACACACACACACACTAAAATCTTAGGGGTGAGTGATATGGTCCCTAGGAAAGTTTTCTTATGGAGAATTTTATCTTCAAATGCTGCCTTCAGCCTGGAGCTCTAACAGCAATCATGCATAGAGCAAAAAATAGTATTTGAATATACTTGAGCAAAAAAAAAGTGTGAAAGGACTCCAAGTCCTAGACGTCATCAGTAAACTACAGAACATACAATCCTGGAACATTACCGATGGATTACTTTATAAATGAGATATTATTAAATGTCAACATTGTTTAAGCCACTGCCCTCCTTGTTAACTGTCAAATTCATCTAATTATTAATGCAACATCTTTTTTATGCCCTCCTTAATGCTGTCATTGTCTTGGGCTTGCAATGAAGTCATCAGACCTTCAAATGGATAATGAAATTAAGCATAAAGTCATGCTCACAATGCGCTACTTCTCAGTATTCTGTTTATCACTTGTGCTCCTCGTCAATCGATAAGAGGGAGATACCACAGCTCTGCAAAGGGGAACTTCACAAGTAGCATTGTTAAGGAACAGTAACTGGAAAGTGGCTACTCTGGTTTTGAAGTTCAGCAAGTGCTCAGAATTCTGACTCCAAAGTTGTTACTTCTCTACCTCCTAGTTTCCATTAATATTTCAGTTTTTCAAAATCAAGCCTCAGCTTGCTGTTACAAAATAAAAGGAAGTCTGCAGATGAATAACTAGGCAAGGATTTGCAGTACACCAAGAGGTGCAATGCTTTCCTTGTCATGTAATTCTGCATGATTTGGAAATTGTTGGGATTGGAACTTCATAATCAGACTCCTTTCCCCACATTTTCACCTCAGGAATGAAACTAGTCAGGCTAAGACACTTGTGTTTGAGATAGTGAAATATGTGAAGTTAAGTATACTTTCTTTGATACTCTTCTGGATATGGGGGAAAACTGGGCTTTATCATTTTCCAGTTCAGGGCAGTATCTCTGGGTTTGTCTATAAGGTCATAGCACAGTTCTCTGGGCTTCAGTCTTTTCCTTGCTTGGGAAAGTTTAGATTTCAGGAATCCATATTCAGATAACCGTAGAAATCCTTAGCAATGAGTTATGCACATAATTGTTCATCTTTATCTTCTTGAAGGAGTCAAGAAGACCAATGTAGACCAAGAACTATGTGGGTGATGAGGCCCTGGCATGCAGGTGAGATACAGCAGAAGAGATGGCAACTCAGGGGACACAGGGAAAATTAAAAGCCTCTTGTTCTCTAATTGAGATGGGCCAAATGGACCTAATGGCAAGAACTATGACCAAAGTCATCGTGTTATTGGCTTTTACAAGGGTTTATTATATGTGCAAACTGAAACACAGAATATCTGAACCCTAACTAAGACCTTGTGCCCTTTGGTTCTGCCCTGCCCTGCAATGTTTCCCTCCTGGAAGTCCTATCTCCAAAAGAATGGGCAGAGTAGCTGGAATGAACTCAAATATGGAATTCTCTGACACCTCAAATTCTATAAACAATTTTTTTTATGTGAGTCTAGCTTTGCATGCCACTGTGCTAAAGCTCAAGAAAAGATTATCTCATTTTGGTTCTCACTGTATTGAAGAAGTTGAGAACTGGAAAGTTAGTAACATCTAATAACTTTAGGTGGCTTTGCAGCTATCAGGAGACAT
>PVKN010032325.1:0-12286 GCA_004027915.1 Capromys pilorides
GCGGAGCCAGAGTAGGAAGGGGCGGAGGAGCCAGGGATGGGGCGGAGCCAGGGCGGGGCCGGATGGGGAGGGCGGGGCCAGGGGCCGGAGGTGGGAGAGGAGCCGGGCCGAGCGAGCAGCGGGAGGAGCCAGGGGCTGGGAGGGGCCGAGCAACAGGGCGGGACAGAGGGCGGAGTGATGGGGCGGGCGAAGGCGGGGACCCAGGTGTGTGCCCGAGCCGAGCAAAGGCGGGACGTGGGCGAGAGCGCTTGGGAGCTGGTCGAAGCCACCGGACCCAGGTCCAGAGAACACTGCGTGACTTAGATAACTTCCCCGAGTGGGTACCCCTTGGCCTCACCGTGTAGCTTAGAGATTCACGCACATCTGTGTCGTGCCTGGCGCTTAACAAGTGTCCCCGAAGGTTGGCCTCTGTTATTACTATGATGATGCTCCTTGGACATGCAGACATGCGTCTGCTTTCGAACGTTTGGTGAATTTGGACTCTGAGTATATCCAGTGCCGTTTGGTTTCCCCCGAGTTAGAGGCTGGCTGGCTCCGGGCAGCATGATCCTAGGCTGCTACCTCCTCCCGGCAGTTAGGCGGAGACTGGGCTGCTTTGTCTAAATCAGCCGTTACCACGAAGCCATTTTCAAGAGCGAGGGGCTTCCTTGAGCACCTACAATGTAATAATTCTGTGCAGAGTGGTAGGACTGCTAGTAATACTAGCAAACTTTAGTTTCTGCATGTCAATGCATACTCTAAGTATGCGAAGAGATAGGGATAACGAAAGTCTTAGCTACTTTTCTCCTTGTGGAGACTAAAACCTAATGTCCAAAGTTAAAAGGTGAGTGCTCACTTCGGCAGCATATATACCAAAGGTAAGAGCACAAAGGTTTATTTAGCGCACAGTTTGTGGAAGTTTCAGTCAGCTGGCTCCAAGGAAGGGCCGCATATGGCAACTGTTCAAGGCAGGGGAAGACAGCAGATGCAGCAAGGGAAGAGAGACAGGCCTGTTTCTGTTCCTTATAGTGTATGCAGTTTACGTAGATTAGGGCATTAGACCTAATCAACAATCGCCCACCCTTGATAGCAGCCTTACACTAGGATGGAATCAGTCAGAGTCTAGATTAAGCCACCTGGGGTGGGGAGCCTGCCCCCATAACTAGATGAGGCTTGGGGGGGAGGGGTGTCATCTAGATAATCCTAACAGTGAAGTTCAAATAGCCTGTGTAAAAAAATGTTACACATTTAAGAAACAAAAGAGTTTGTCTGAGAGGCAAGTGAATTTTGGGTAGATAAAAGAGACAAAATCACAACACATTTGGGTTTAATACAAATAAAAGATAGGAACATACACCAGTTGCTTAACAGATGATCTATAGCTCTAGAGAGAATGTGCCAGGGTCATTTTTCTGTAGGAGGTGATGTCTAAACTGAGTTTAAAAGGTTTTGAAACTTAATGGGTGAGTACCAGGGAAGAGCCATAAACATCTTTCAGCATTAAAGACTGGAGAGATCCACTGGTGGTTGTACTGATGCTAAAATAAGAACAGGACCAACAGCAAGGAGTTTCCAAATTGGGAACTAAACAGCATTAATTTGACCCTCCACTAGGAAGAAGCCAGCCGATTTTAAGTATGGAAGACACACAAAATGTGCTAGAAAGGCTAAACTGAAAATGGCAGAGGAGTCCAGAGTCAGGTAATTCATTAAATTATTGAAGTATGTCAAGGTGAAATACTGTCATAGGCAGAATAACAATGCCCTGCAATTTGTCCATTCCTTAAGCCCCAGAACCTGAAAATATGCTAACATTGCATAGCAGAAGGCACTTAGCAAGTATGAGTCAGAATATTGAGTTGCAGACCTTGTCCTGGATTATTTAGTTGGGCCCAAAGAAGTCTCCTACAGCAGAAACATCAGTTTTCGTTTACCCAATCTAGATTTGTGTTTCTCCTGGTTGTTGTCCTTTAAAAATATGGTGGGGCACAACTCCTAGGTCATGAGCTTATCTGTGAGAGAACTCTAGAAACTGGAAATAGGCCTTGGCTAATAGTCAACAACAAACGTTGGCAGAACTGAATTTTACCAGTAATCTAAATGAGCAAGTTCATGATCTTCCCTTAGAGCCTCCAGAGAGTAACTCAGCTGTACTGACACTTTGACTTATCACCTACAGAACTACAAAATAATAAATTTGTGTTGTTTTAAATACCTAAGGTTGTGGTAGTTTGTTATGGTGGTAAGAGCAAACTAATACAGTACAAATGGCGAGTTTAAACTAAATAGATGAAAAGGAGATTGAAGCCATGAGAGGGAAGTTATCCAGGTTAGTTTTCTTATTATTTATTACCTTTTATTTATTTAGTACAGGGTCTCACTATGTAGTTCATACTCATGGTGATCCTCTTCTTTCAGCCTCCCCAGCACTGGGATTATAGGCATGCACCACCAGGCCTGGTTTTGGTGGCTGGCTTGTCCCAGGGCCAGCACAGCATGTTGTACTGAGGATAGAACACAGGTTCTTGAGCTTGCCAGGCAGGCACTTAGACCACCTAGCTATCTCCCTGACCCCTTCTTTTATTTATCTCAATGAATCATAATAAAATTGTTCAGTAATTCTGGGGGGTGGGGGTAGTTAATTATTCTTTTCCTGTTATCCTCTTCAATTTCAATACTTTCAATGCAGAACATAAAAATGATAAGATTTTAAAAATAATAATACAAATTTGTAATTCTCCACAGAATCGACTCCCTTCCCTTAGCAGAACCCCAGTACTAATGGTAGAAACAACCCAGAGAAGCCCTTGCTGTATGTTTACTCCGGGTGGAAGTGGGAAGTAGTAGAGGAAGAGGCACCTTTGTAACATTAGGCACGCTTATCATTGTCTTCAAAGGCTTTTAGACTTTAATGCGTTTAACTTTAGTAAAGAACCAGAACTTTGCTTTATCCTATTTATGTTCAGAAATTAGCAGAATAATTAACTTTCCTATTTTGTTTGGATTGATAGATAACATTTTGTTTTCAAGATACCTCTTGCATATTTCCAATTTGGAGTCATAAAAACATTAGAATTTAGAAAGTAGCATGTAAATCAATGACAACATGATATTTTAAAATAAATGTAGATGTCTGAATAGGTGAATCCTTTGACCAAGAAAGTCCTGAGCCTTGCAAACTACAAATAGAGATAACTGTTACTACAGCTGCATACCAGAAATGCCTGTTGCATGCCTTCTGTTTTGCTTCTACCCAGACGAAAAGTTAAAGTATTCACTGTAGACATAATCAGAAAGGTTTTAAAGATCTGCTTCTGTTTTTTCTTGTACTGTTCTCTTGTTTCAAGCCTCTGTTTTGTCTCAATGACCCTCTCTTCTTTTTGGGTGTGAGAAATAACTGTGTTGTGCTGTAATATGTGCAATAAAAATGTATGTGTAAATAGCCTGGGAGGAGGAAGGAAGTAACTTGCATTCTCTTGGGGAATGGGCAGGATTTCCCAAAGGAGGTTCCATCCAACCAACTCAAAAAGGATTAACTAGTGCTCTCCAGGCAAAGGGGAGACAGACAAAAAGATACTATTTGACATTTTCCAGCAGAGTATATTATGCTAAAGCAAGAATGTGCAGCTTAAATATAGCCCACAAAAACATGTTTGAGGCCTTTGTGCTTTAGGTACATATTCTGAGAGTATACCAATGAATAAGCCTGATTCATGGCTATAACTTTAGCCTCAAAAATATCTGAAAATCCACAGCTTCAGTTGTATCTTTTGTATGATTTGGGAAACATTATCATAGCATCTAATCATGTTTTCAAAGATGAGTTATGAACATGTACCAAACCCCATGATGAATGTAATTTTTTTTTCTTTCTTGAGACAAGGTTTCACTATGTATTTAAGGTTGGCATTGAGCTCACTTTGTAACCCATGCTGGCCTACAATTCAAAGTGATCCTTCTGACTCAACCTCCTGAGCTCTGGGATTACAGACATACCCCAGCATACTGCCTGAACTCAATGTAATTATTATTTAATATAAACAAATACTGATAAAAAGTTAAAATTTTGAAATTAAATAAGGTAAGTTATGGATAGTTGTTTTGTTTTTATGAATAGAAGTCAAGTCACAGATCAGATAGAATTTTCCAATGTTTCTCGAATTAGAAACTCTAGGATAGAAAAAGAACCAGTTTTAATGTCAATGATCTTTCCTATTACTTTAATAGTCCTCATACCCAGTAAAGGCTATTATATATTATGAGTGGCTTTATCTCCAATTAAGAGTATTTTTCACTTTTTATTCAGAGTTACTTTCTTTGATAACATACACTACAACACATCATTTCCTAAAAGAGCATGCTATAATTATTGAATATATCAAAGGGTAACTGTCCATAATGATCCTCAGTTGGGCCAGCTACTCTCCCTATGAAACCAATGTCTCCCCCTTTTCTTCTCCTTCTATTTCCAGATGGCTGCCTCTAAGTCATTCTTTTACATACAATATATAAATACCCAGGATACACAGCCTATATTCTTCTGTGACTCCTTACTAAAATGGGTTCATAGCTACCTGAAGGGAGAAATGGGTTCATTTCTCCCTTTGACTATCTCAAATTCAAATGTTCTTCCCAAATACTGATATGAGGGGAAAACATAATTCTTAACCTGCTAGATGTCAGCTATGCCAAGTTCATGTTCCCAGAATTGAAGAATGAATTCTAAGGAACAGTGGAGATTTAGAGTAGGAAAAATACACTGCAATAGCTTCTGAGAAATAGAAGAGGACCTGGAAGTGGGTTGTCAATTAGTCTACTTCTCAAAGGAAGTTTTATAGAGCAAATATACAAGGTGGGTACCACATGGGTCAGAACTATCATCAACCAATAAGATTACAAAGATAGTCACTTAAGTAATATTGATCCAATGGGGAAGCAGGCTGTGTGGTACATGGAAAGAATATCTCTCTTTAGGAAGGGATGGATCAGGAGGTTCTAGTCATCCAGCTGTGTGACTGATGTCTACCTAGACTTTATTGGGCCAGGCAACTATACTATTCAGTTTATTGCTTATACCTCAGCGAGGGATGTAGATGTGGTCATTCTGTCTTTATCTGGAGGCCTCACCCTTGACAGATGCACAACTGCCAGCCACAGTTGTGTTGTGCTCTCTTATTTTGCACTGACTCCCCGAGGGTTACAGACTGCCTATAATATTTCTACCTAACTTAGCTATCTATAATACTACTACAAAGTCCAGGTTTTTCTTGTCTTTTAATACAGTTTTATCTTTTTAGCTTTTTCTGTAAATATATCCTAAATTCCTGACTCTTTTGATAAAGGTCTTTTTTGTAACTCCAAACACAAAATACCAGCCCAAAGTAGGGACCACTTCACTTAGTTGTAGGCAAACAAGACTCCTCCTTCTTCCTGTATTGCTGTAAGCATGGCCCCTTCCCTGTGATTCTTATTCCAGAATTGTTCTCCTTTGGTAGCCCCTCTGTCATTCTGCATTGCCAGACTTCACAGTCAAGAGTTGGTAAGCTAGTTACTCTCCTGTCAGAGTGTTTGCTCTCTCCATAGCACTGGCCTCATGAATCTTTTTTAAAAAAATTAAGTATTTTAGACATTTAAAAACTATCTCAAAGTAAAGATTCAGCCAAGATTGTGTTTGTAAGCTCCTTCTTAAGCTTGTCAAAATATTTTAGCATGTGCCACGTAGAATGTTAGCAAGACACATGAATTTCTAAAACAACAATAACAAACAAATGTTGCTTATGCTGGCCTTTTACTGATAGGTTCAAGTGATCCTTCTGCTTCTGCCTCTTGAGTATCTTGGTTTACAAAGATGGACTATGCCTGGCTTAAGATTTCTAAGAAGCATATTTCTAAGGTGATGTATCATACTAGTGACATACACAGCGCAAAATAGAGACTATCTTGCCTCACGAGAAAACCAAAGGTGTGGTTCTGTCTGTTGACATGGATTATAACTTAATATATAAGAAGCTATGGAATTTGTCTGTCTGTCTGTCTGTCTCTCTTTCTTTCTTTTTTTTTTTTTTTTGTGGTACTGGGGATGGAACTCTGAACTTTGCACTTGCCAGGCAGACACTTATGTTCCTGAGCTATATCCCTGGCCCAAGAAGCCATGTAATTTTAAAAGCAATTTTACTAGACTCAAATTTAAAAGTGGTGATAGAGGGCTTGCCAGATAGCTCAGTGGAGATGGCAATCGAGACTGGGCGTGGTGGTGCGCACTTGTAATCCCAGGGCTTGGGAGGCTGAAAACAGAAGGATCATTACAAGTCCAATGTGTATAGAGAAACCCTATAGATCCTTTACTAAGTACATAAAATAAATTTTTAAAAAAGTGGTTGTAGTACAAAATGTAAAGAAGTCTTTGAGCTTTCAAACATTTCTGGTGAGAAAACAGGTTGAGGAGACTATTCATTTCTCACTTAGAGCTTCGTTTTGGTCCAGAGAAGTTTATATATATATATATATATATATATTTTGGGAAGTTTATATTTGTAATCCTAGGGAAGTTATTGGGATTCTAGTAAGTTTCCATCTACCACTTTCTTTGTGATCCATAGAGAGAATAAAGAGATAAACATGTATCTACAGTTGTGGGCAGCCAAGGGGTTCTAAGTCCAGTCAGAATGATGGCTAACCAGGGTCTGGGGATACAGCTCAGTGGCACAGTGCGTCCCTGGCAAATGCAGGTCCTGAGTTCAATTCCCCATACAAAAAAAGAAAAAAAAAAAGAAAAAAGAAGGAGAAGGAAGAGGAGGAAGAGGAGGAGGAGAACAAGAAGGAGGAGGAGGAGGAGAGTTGTTCTGAGTGGAGAATTTGAGAATGGTGGAAATATGTGACTGCTAGCTAGTTGGAGGCTTGAAATTACCTCTGCAGTATGCAGTGAAAGGCATGCAGAGAGAGTAACACTATCTTCTGAGTTTGGAGGACCCTGTGCTACAGTCTGTGGAAGTATCTTGTGTTTTGATAGGTTGCCTCAGCTTTGATGCCTGGCTTTCCTGCTCTGAGACTTCACAGCCTCTTTCTCAAGGCTCAGTCCTTCCTGCCTAGCTCACTTAGTAGTGGGGTGCTCTGGGGGGCATTCACTGGGAGATTACACATCAATTAGATGTGGGGGTGCATGTCCATGATCCCGCTGAAGAGGCTGAGGCAGGAGGATCATTGGGAACTCAAGGCTAGCCTGGGCTACAAAGTAATCTTGTCTGAAAAAAAACAAACTCCCACACAAAGGTTACACATCATTGTAGCTAGACTCATTTGCATTGCTGAAAGCCAATTGAGGTGGTAGAATAATATCTAGCCAGCTTTGTGTACATCTATACATAGAATTAGGGAAAGATTTAGCCAAAAATGGAGAGCCATCCTGGTGGTCTTCCACAGGAAAAAGGAAAATGACACAGTGGTGGAGCAGAACCCAGAGGGTAGAGTGAAGAGCCAGAGGAAATTACTTCCAGGGAACAGGGTTAAGGAACTGGTGATGTGCACCAAAATTTCAGAATCTCTATGGACCAGGTACTGCTATGTGACTCTATTTTCCCTGCCCCTTTGGAATAGGAGATGGCTATCCTGCCTCTCCATTGTAAGTTTGGTGTCTGCAGATTCAGAGGCATCATACTTAAGAAAACTCTTCAGAGAGCCTATCTGTGCCTGAAATTGATTTAAATGAGACCCTGGGAGTTAGTTTAACCCTGATGTAGTCACTGGATGAAAATTTTGAAATTCGAGGGAGGGAATATATTTTGTATATTGGAGGATCATAATTTATGTACAAATATTGCGGACTTTAAATGGACACAAGTTCTTCGACTTTCCCCTTAAGAAGTAGACTATAGTTCCTCTTCTCATGAATCTGGACTTTTGAATTTTGTGAGCAAAAGAATGATAGAAGTACTTTACCTGATTCAGGGTATTTAGGGGAGTTAGTTCTTTCCAGGTCCTTTGTATCCTGAACAAAGAAATCAGTGAAATACTCAAAAGAAGTAGCAAAGCTTCAGATTTATTAAAAGTGAAAGCAAAGGTACAGTTCACAGGACTAGTGAGAAGAGAGCAGGGATTTCTGTATTTATTCAGGAATACAGTAGAATTTTTTGCAATGTAAAGAAAAATTTCCTTAAAAAATTAAAAGTTACATTTGAGGGATGGTCTGTCTCTTTTGGATCTATATCTCGTTAAAGAAGACTTTTTTTTTTTAACCAATAAGCTTACAAAGGAAAAAGGAAATATCTTTTTGAGATGCCACCCTCTCTCTCAGAACTAATTTCTACTCTGGTCTCACCTTATTCTCAAGCCTATATATTTCCCAGTAGTTAGTTATGATTTGTTGTATTTCACCATTAACCATGAGATTCTGTCGTCCTGAGTTCAAATTTATATTGTGTCATGACCCATAGTACCCGTCAACACTCCACGCATATCATGTTCTAAACAATTATTTTCTGCTACCTATAGGGTTTGGGGTCTTAGATCTTTATTTCCTATTTATGTTCAATTAAATGCTTATTGCACTCTCAGCCACCTAATATGCATAGGTCTGGCCTCTGAATTTTTCTTTATGCAATACTGTTGAAATTTAGGCAGTTCTCACTATTTTGCAGAAATTAAATATTTTTGACTATAAGATAAGAGGAAAATGACAAATGACTATACAATATACATATCACACCTAGCCCAGGGGATGTGCACCTTCTGAGTCCTGCTGTGCAACTACATTCTCAGAAATGCCTCTTATCTGGAGCTCACTCACCTGTACGTGAAGCTCCTTTTAATGTGATCACCAAGTGAGATACTTTTTCCCATTAAGATTCTCATTAGGGGAGACCCTGTGAAGTATTATAGCTTGTTATCTTCATGTCTGAATGCTCACATATCTTAGTGCATTTCTTGAAAAACAGAACCAAACCAAAACAAACCAAAATACAATCAGATGCTTTATATATTATAGATAGTAATTCTTTGTCGGAGGAACAGATGGGAAGAATTTTTCCTATCCTGTGGGTAGTCTTTTCACTGTTAGTGGTTTCTCTTGCTATACAAAAACTTTTTTTTTATTAATTTTTTTATTTTTTAGGGAAGGTTTTATAGGCTATCCAGGGTCTCCCTAGTAGTTAGACTTGTAGTTATTTGCCTGTTTATAGCCTCCCAAGAACTGGGATTACAGGCGTGCACCACCACACCATCTCAACTGCCATCTTAGCATGCTCTGGGGATGGGGTCGGCATGGCAGGCCTGGGGATCGAACCCCTGGCCCTTTAATCTGCTAAGCTATTTGGCCAGCCCCAAAAACGTTTTAATGAGATGAAATCCCAGTTGATTTTTTATAAAAGTTTTTGTGTAATTGGGGTTTCATATAGAGTTTTACATATTCTAGCTTCTAGCAGACTTAGTGTTTCTGTTTGAATATTTGATTTTTAATCCATTTGGATTTAAGTGCATGGTGAACATATATACTTTTAAACTTTAGAATAAGGAAAGCCAGTTTTCCCAACACCATTTATTAAGGAGACTTTCTTCTAGTGAAGGTTTTTGGCACCTTTGTCGAAGACGAAGTGGCTAAGTAAGCCTGGAGTTGTTTCTGCATCTTCTAATCTGTTCCTTTGATCCTCGCATGTTTTTTGCAAGTTCAATGCTGTTTTTTGTTTTGTTTTATTTCTTTTACTATGTTGTTTTTATCATGGTATCTTTGTGACATAATTTCAAGCCAGTGATTGTGATGCCTCCTGCATTGCTTTTGTTGCCCAGAACTGCCTTCGCTATTCTAGGTCTTTTCTGGTTCCAAATGAACTTTAGGATTTTCTCTTATTCTGAGATATGCTAATAAAAGAACTAAACCACCACCACCAACAAAACCTCAGAAACTCCAAATTTAAAGACCCAATACAAAAATAGGCATCTGAAACAGTCACTTTAACAGATGAAGTAGAAACAGCAAGTAAGTATATGAAAAGATATTCAACATTGGCCTTTGGAGAAATACAAATTAAAACACCATGAAGATTCCATCTCACCCCACAAAGAAAAGCTATTTATCAAGAAGTCAACCAAAAACAAATGCTGGCTGGGCTGTGGAGAAAGAGGAAACTTTCTCTCCACTGGTAGGAGTGTGCACTGGTGCAACCACTGTGGATATCAGTGTGGAGACTCATCAAAAAACAAGGACTTGATGTCCTATTTGATTCAGCTATTCCCCTTCTCAGTATCTTCCCTAAAAAATTAAAAGCGTCATACCATAGCAATACATGTATACCCCTGTTTATAGCATCACAGTTTATAATAGTTAAACATTGGAAACTCAAATATCTGCCAACTGATGAATGGATAGGGAAGATTTTTTTAATATACTTTGGAGTGACCATTGCCTTAACCATCTTCTGTATATAAATGTGTGGTTTTACTGCTTGCCCCTGCCATGTTTCCTAACTTTTTTGTTCATAGTGATCTGCCTGGTTACAGCCTCCCAAAAGCTGAGATTACAGGCAAGCACCACGAACCCCATCTCAATTGCCATCTCAGTAAGTCCTGGCGGGGGTGAGGCTGGTCTGGCAGGCCCAGGGATTGAACCCTGGGCCCTGAGCCCGCTTGTAGGCACTTTAATCTGCTGAGCTATTTGACTGGTCCTTTTTTGTTCTTTTTCATTGTTTTATCCTTAAATTCTCACTTTCCACTTAACTGTTGTATCTTTCAAATTTAATTTCTTCTTTTGAAAATGTCATTGGAATGTCCTGCTACAATGTTGCACATGGTTAGATTTCTAAATTTTTGTGTAAAAATGTGTAGATTTTTTCACATTCTATAGGGATTTAAAATTTAGAATGTGAATGATTGTTGGAAAATACCTGTCCCATGTTATGTCTAAGGCGTCTGATATCCAGACAAATAGTGATGTTAAGCTCAAAACTGCCTATGTTATAGGGTAATAATATCATTATGCTTCTCTTCTGGATGATTAACAATTTAAGTTTGCAGACCAAAAGTTAGAGAAAAAGGGCTACAAGGATAGCCAATATTTTGTTGGTTTCAAGGCCAGTTCCTTATGGCTCAGGGCATAAAGAACCTGTACTGTAGCATCTGGTATCACAGTGGTATCCCAAATTTTCTGTTCAAAGAGATTATGGGGCCACAGAGAAAAGTATAGTGTGCCTAAGGAGAGTCACCTAGAGAGAAAACATACTCTCAGGCTTTCACAGAGAACAAATTGGTCAAGCAATGGCCGTGACTTATCTAGACGGCCGACACTGACAATAGATCTACAAACTGCTGTACATGGTTTCAGGGTAAACCCTGAGGGGATTTGACTGACCTTGTTAGTTATAAAAGTTACATTTTTTGTTATATAGGTCTACCCTTATCTTGGTCTTAAGCATCCAGCAGAAAAGTATAACCACGAGCTATAAAACATGCCATATTAATATGCAGAGCTGTAAAAGGCTCAAGTCAACAACTTCTGACATGGCCAGTTCTGCTGATAACCCACTACTATTATGGACCACAGGACTATATTGGGTTATTTTGCTGAATTCATGCACCTACGATATTGGAATGGCAATG
This sequence comes from Capromys pilorides, assembly GCA_004027915.1. Classification (NCBI taxonomy): domain Eukaryota; kingdom Metazoa; phylum Chordata; class Mammalia; order Rodentia; family Capromyidae; genus Capromys; species Capromys pilorides. The sequence goes on from PVKN010032325.1 coordinate 11,563, forward strand.
GAACACCCATCTCTGACAAAACAAAAAAGGGGGATATAAATAAAGGACCATTTTGTAGTGAAAAAATTATCTATCTATCTATCTATCTATCTATCTATCTATCTATCTATCTATATCTGTATATGCAAAATAGTTAGGATAGATGTACAGCTACTTTCTCTTAGTTCAATGAGAATATTTGTATTACTAGTATTTAGACAAGATATCATGTTTGCATCTTGTACTTTGAATAACTACTACGAAAACAACAATATGCCATGTATTAATTATTGTAATTATCCTACTAACCCATTTTGAAAAAAAATAAGTACAGACTTTATTTGAAGGTGTCTTCATGATATAAGGACTGTGACAGAAAGATAGGTTTGTGACACATGTAGCGGTAATAAAAAATTGCATCAAAGAAAAATAAAAATAAAGACAGAGAATTATGTTTAGCCAGGTATGGTGGCACATGCCTGTAATCTGAGGCCTCTGAGAAGCTTAGGCAAGAGAATCACAAGTTTGAACCCAGCCTGGGCAATTAGCAAGACCCTGACTCAAAAGCAGGGAGGATGTTTTTGGTACTGGAAAGTTGGTTCAGTGTAAATGCCCTGGGTTCAATCCTCCCGTAATCCCAGTATTATAAAAAGCTATTTTTTTGCTCATATGCAGAATTGAAAACAAAATATGGCTACAAAAGGTAACCACAGGGACTGGTGAGATAGCTCAGCAGTCTAAAGCA
>PVKN010032326.1:0-12288 GCA_004027915.1 Capromys pilorides
TTCCTCCACAAGGAAAGGAGTCCTGTCTCTTTCACCTCCACTTTTCTGGCTCCTGGCAGGAAAGATGCGTTCAACACAGAAGCCCCAAGAAGCTGTGGGAACACCGGGCCCATTGCTGCATACTGTCGCGATTCCCTTAGCAAGGGCAGGCCTCTCTCTTTCAGAGACTCCAGCAAAGCACTTCGAATCCTCCACACGGAGCCACCGCACACAGTGTGCCCTGGGGTGAGCTGTCGAGGAAATACAAACCTCAGGTTCCTTCTGGCCCCCAGTGCATCTCCAAGCAGTGATTTGGTAGCAAGGACACCAAACAGGGTAGCGAAGTGCAGGACTTCATGGTACGAACTGGAAAACTACAAACAAAAATTTTTTTATCTGAGTTCCCCGGAAGCTCGGATTCTGGATGTGAGTTAGGAGTACTAGTTAGAGGCAGGGGCCACCTTCCAGCTGCCTCTGAGTGACATGTTCCAGAGTGCGGCCTCTGCTCCTTCAGTGTTAATGACATTCTCATTCTCGGACCACAAACAGTGCACTGTTTTTCTTTTTTTCCAGACTGGGTGTTGAACCCGAGGCCATCATGCTGGGCTCTCAGTGCTTCTTTTCAGACATGCTCTACCTAAGCCACTAAATTGCCCAGGCTAGGCTCAAACTTGTCACCCTTCTGCCTCAGCCTCTCAATGTGCTAGCATTACAGGCATGCACCACTGTGCCTGGCTGGCCATGTGTCCGTGATGTCAGCAGTTCCAAGGGCTGCCCCTTGATTTCTACCTTTCTAGCAGAGGCAGAAGGAGCACTGGTTGCCTCTGGGGGACTGGTGCTTCGATGTTCTAGGGGTTCTTCCCACTGGTGCAGCCAGCACTTGTTCCTCAGCCCTACCAACACCACTCCATTTCCTTATTAATTTATATCTAATTATGTTCAGTTTAAAACATAAGCACAGACAGTTTGGGATAGCCAAATCTTGAAACCAGCCCAAATGTTCACCAACCAATAAATGGATAAAAAAGACATGGGTCTTTTTTTTTTTTTTAAATATGCAATGGAGTACTACTCTGCCATAAAGAAGGTTACTTTTGAGACATTTCTAACTAAATGATATTAGGACGTGGGAAGAAGATGGTCAAATGAGATGGGAAACAAGAGAAGAGTAGGAAGGAAGAGACAAGAAAAAATAGAACAGAAGGAAAAATGGGAACAAAGCTTTTGTAAATAAAGAGGGGCAGGAGACTGAAGGATGGAGGAGAATGGGGAAAAAGAAGCAAGCTACACCAGGCTGGTGAGGTAGATCAGCAGACTAAGTGCCCGCCTAGGCAAGCTCGGGATCCAGTCCCTGGCACCACATGCCAGCTGGCCCCGCCCCCAGGTGTGCTGAGCCAGGCACTGAGACCAAGTGTGGTGGAGCACGCCTGTAATCCCAGCACTGGGGAGGCTGAAACAGGAGGATCACTATGAGTCTAAGCTGTGTAGTGAGATCCTGTACCAAATACATAAAAATAAAAAATAAATAAATAGATAAATAAATAAATAAATAAAACAAGCAAGATACAACATGTACAGGTACAAACTCCCTATGATGAATATTATTATGACATATATCTAAGATATACCAATAAAAAATAAAATATCAGTATAGTTTCTGTTTCCTGTGTAGCTCTGATTGATATTACATCTGTTCCTTCCTCCGTTGATTTGCCAGACATTTCGGGAGCATCTGGGAGGGAGAGTGAGGCAGTGTGGAGGGTTCTCAGGCCAGGACAGTGATATGGGTACAGCCATGTGACCACACTACTGTCTTGGACTCGAATCCCACCTCTGACTTCCTCCTGGATCTGTCTATCCACCCCCCAGCACCTGCAGCCTCCTTTGGGACCTTGAGCTTTCTGTTTACTTGTTTGTTTTGTGGAACCGGGGTTCAAACTCACAACCTTGCACTTGCCAGGCAGGCACTTGTGCCGCAGAGCTATCTCCCCGGCTTGGGACTTTGAGCTTTGTAAGGTACAGGAGACCAGAGGTGGGGGTGCCCGGGAGTTGGTGACCTGACGCCAGCTTCCCAGCAGGCTAGAGCCTGGCTTAGATCTAGTACTGGAGGAAGCTTAGCTCCTCCAAGGGCCAGAGAACACATTCTGGGGCCGTTATGGGTTAGGCGGAAGTGGAGCTTAGCTGGAGACCCCCACTCCCTTCCGAATTCTGCTAGGAGGTTTCCTTAAGTCATCCTTAGCATGTGGGTCCTCTTCTTGCGGTGCACCCAGGGAGAGCTGACTCCAACGGGTGCCACAGTGAGGGACCAGGCCCAGGAGGACTTTGTTCATCAAGCTGTGTACATAGACAAGGCCTGGTGGAGGGACTTGGCCTAAGAAACTCAGGGGACCCTTGTTCACTGTTCTGCGACCCTTGAAGGGTTGGCTAGGAACAGAGGTGCCAGGCATCTGGGACCCCCCACAACCCCTATCCCCCAGAAACTGGTCATTCAGTCATGTGTCAGCTCAGCTAGGCTGTGGCACACGGCTATTTGGTTAAACACGTGAGTAGACACTGCTATGTTTAGATATGACTAGCGTCTAAATCAGTAGACTTTGTGTTTTGAAGGAAGGAAAGGTTTATTTAGCTCACAGTTACTGGAGGCTTCAGTCCATATTCAGCTGGCTCCAAGGCAGGCTGGCACATGGCAGAGAGCAGCAGCTCATGGTGGTGGAACAGCAATAATAGCAACAGGCCAACAACAGTAACAGAGAGCTAAGTCAGTAGACATCGAATACAGCAGATCATTCTCTGTAATTCTGCTGGGGAGACTCATTCAGGTGGAGACGCTAAGAGAGAAGGCTGAAACCTTTCCAGAGGGGACAGTCGCCCTCCAGCTGGCTTCCAGACTGCAAATCCACTCTTGTCCTGACTGCTCTAGAGATTTGGGACCTGCCTGCCCAGACAGTCATTCATGGAATTACCAATTCCTTCACCTAAATCTCTCTCTTTGTCTCTGCTTCTTTAGTTTAGTTTGATCTTTTTGAGACCAGGTCTCACTACGTGGTTCAGGCTGGCCTTAAACTCAAAGCTGAAGCTCTCCTGCCTCAGCCTGCCAAGTGCTGGCATTACACACACGTGCTATCTCTGTCTATACACACTCATGCACACATTCATAAATGCACAGTTGTGTCCCATGTAGTATTTCAGTGCATGATAAGACTGCTGGCATGACAGTAGTCCAAAAAATTTATAAAGGAGCTTTAAAAAAATTTTTAAAGGAGCTTTAAAAAATTACTGGGGATGTTGGACATGCCTATAATCCCTGTGTTTGGGAAGCTGAAGCAGGAAGAGCACAAATTCAAGACCTGCCTGGGTAACTTAGCAAGAGTCTGTCTAAAAAAATAGAAAGGGCTGGTGATGTAGCTCAGGGCAAAGGCTCTGGGTTCAGTCTCCATATACACTAAAAATATTAGCCTTTTTGGGGGTAGCACTGGGGTGGAAGCTAGGGTTTCCTGTTTGCCAGGTGTGCGCTCTATCACTAAGCAACGTCTTCATTCCATGAATTTTTTATTTGGGGGACACAGTCTTCACAAGTTTCTTTCTTTCTTTTTTTTTTTTGGTGGTATTGGGGTTCTAACTCATGACCTTGCACTTGCCAGGCAGGCACTTGTGCCACGGAGCTATCTCCCCAGCCTCAACTGACAAGTTTCTAAGCTGCTTCTGATTTTCAGTTAAAGGCAATGGTCTTGCCTCAGCCTCCAGCACGCCACCTGGCTAGCTGCATGTTTAGATTCCCAAGTGCACCCCAGGAGGATCTAGTCCCTACTGTGCTCATCCATCACATCTGGTGTGCTGTGGCCTTGACTTGTGACCTTCACCCTCTGACAATTCCATAAGAGGAATCAGCTACCAATGCGGTTCTCAGAACATGTCCTGTGAACTATGGAACACGCACATGCGTGCCTATTCACGCATGCACCTGGCCCATTGGTCCTGTTCCTCCTGGTAACCCTGGCTACTGCCTAAGCTGGGCCAGGCACTGGGTCAGCAGAGTGAATCCAATGCCAGGCCCTCAGGAGGAGGTGGCACCTGGGGACACACATGCTGGGACCTACCTGAGGCTCGCTGGGGACAGTCTAACACCCAAGCCCAGTCCAACAGATACTATGAGACAGTGGAACACCGTGGCCCCTGCACAGCCTTCCCACTGTCACCAGGGAGGATAGGGGCAGCCTTCCTAGTGCTTTGGGAATGCTCAGAAGCTCTTCTTTATCTTTCTGTTTTTTTTTTTTTTTTTTTTTTTGTGGGACCAGCGTTCAAACTCATGACCTTGCATTTGCCTGTCAGGCACTTCTGCCACAGAGCTATCTCCCCAGCCCTTTTTGCTTTTTTGAAACAAGGTCTTTTTACGCAGTTTAGGTTGCCCTTGAACTCATAGTGATCCTCCTACCTCAGCCTCCCAAGTGCTGGGATTATAGGCATGTACCATCCCAACTCATTGCTAAGCAGCTCTTCTGGGGACCCTGCATCTCATATCAATACCGTCCTGTTGCCCATTCTTGTCTTCATTTGCTGCTTATTAACTGTGGGCCACTGGGTGACTGATAAATGTGCTTGTATGTGGCTTGTCACATCCGTAAATATGGGGCTGGTGGCAGTCTCCTCTGAGGGGCTATTAAAGAATAGAGCTGGAACTGTGGCTCACACCTGTAATCTAAACACTCCAGAGGCTGCGGCAGGAGGGTTTCAAGTTTGAGATCCAGGCAACTTAGAGACTTAGCATGAGTTTGTCTCAAAATAAAAAAAGGGACTAAGGAAGCTGAGGCAGGAGGATTGTAGTTAGTTCAAGGCCAGCCTGGGCTGCATAGTAAGACCCTGTCTCAAAGAACCAAAAATAAAATAAAAATGAATAAAAATTTAAAAAGGGGCTGAGGATGTAGCTCAATTGAATGCCCCTAGAATTTCCAATTCCAGGACTGGGGAGATAGCTCTGTGGCACATGCAAGCCGCCTGGCAAAGGCAAGGTCATGAGTTTGAATCCCGGTCTGGCAAAAAAAAAAAAAAAAGGCAGAATTTCCAATTCCACCAAAAACAATAAAAGAAACAAAGGAAGAAAGAAAACAGTGAGGTAATTATTACAGTGCAGGACAGCCCCTGCACTAAGTGATCGGTCCGTCAGCCACTCGGTTCTCCTACCCCCACAATTCACTTCCCTCTTTGGCGTAGCCTGTGAAATTAGGATTCTATGCAGCAGAGATTGTCCATAGCTCCATCTGCATGGCCTGGCAACAGCTCCTTCTGGGTAGCGAGCTCTGTGGCTGGGGGTGTATAAGGAGAGCCAAGAGTGTAGGCAGACTGAGCAGGGGTGACCTTGGGCTGCTGCTCTTTGGGGGCTTCACGAACTGTGTGAAAGCCCGTGTAGAAGGTTGCGCAGCACTAAGGAGTGCTGGAGCCAGGATTCAGACCCAGTTCTAACCACCCGTTGCATCCGCCCTTTGTGTTTCTCCTGGGTTGGGGGAAGAATTGTCCTTTACCTCTCAGATGGAGGTGTGACCGCATTCTCAGGGCGCATTCTAGGGACCGGTTGGCATCCAGACAGGACCTATGGATTGACAAACTGTACAGCTCATCCCTGAATCCACGTGAGCTGGTCCCAGGGGCTCTGAGGAATAGCTGAGGGGAAGGGCTGAGGTCGCTGGCCAGAGCCCAGGAAAGAGGTCCTCGGGCATCAAAGTACTTCCAGGAGTGTCCACAGGTTGGCGCTACTGGGACAAACACCTAGAACAAAGCCAGTCCCCAGGCCCCCACAAATGTGCCCTGGGGATGCAGGTCCCTAATCGCTGCACTTTGGTAGGAGGCTAAGGAAGGAGGACTGCAAGCTCAAGCCCAGGCTGGGCCACAACTACTTAGGGAGACCCTGTCTCAAATTAAATAAAAAAAGTTTGGAGGTACAGCTCGGTGTGAAACCCTTAGTTCAATTGCCAGTATTGACCAAAAAAACAAAAACAAAAACAAAAGCAAACAGCAGGGCCCTCTGTCTCTGACTCCACTTCCACCAACCAGGATGCTTAGGATCTGTTTCAGCGCTATACTTGGGGGTGCATCTTTTTTTTTTTTTTTTTTTTTAACTTTATTTATTTACTTACTTATGTTATGTCTGGCTCAGCCTGCCCTGGGGGTGGGGCTGGCACAGCACGTGGTGCCTAGACTTGCCTAAGCAGGTGCTTTAGACCGCTGAGCCATCTCACCAGCCACAGGGGCACATCTTAAATAGCAAACTTGACAACAAACAGCACACACACACACACACACACACACACACACACACACACACACACCACCTACATAGAAACAGGATCCAGAATAGACTGTACAAAGGACATTTATCTCCAGCTCGAGACCTGAAGTAAGAAGGCCAGGCGTTGCCTTGCCCAGCCTCCCAGTGTTTCCAGCTCTAGGGCCAGGGCTGGGGTGGGTGAGACCCTACTCCTAGAGCCAGCAGTGCAAAACAAGAAGGAAAAAATGCCACTCTGCGAATGTCCTCCCTTGAGTGCTGGGGGGTTACAGCCAGAAGGGTAGACAGATTCACACACAGAAACCATGGCTAATAAATGTTGACTGTATGAAGTCTATTTTCTAACATTTTTATAATCTTTTTTATGAAAGGTTTTAAAATTTTTTGTTTGTTTTTGATAAGTAGCCAAAACTGTTGATTACAATAAAAAGAAAGGGGAAAGAAAAAAAAACAAAAACCCTGGGAGTTGGGGCACTGGTAACACGCTCACCTCCTGGCATCTCCGCTTGCCCCAGGTCCTTTAGGTGAAGCTGAAGTGGCCGCTCTCTGGTCCCAGGAGGTGACTCTCAGGTAGGCCATGGCTGGAGGAGTGGGGAGAACTTAGTCCTCCCAAAAGAGCCCTGAACTCAGAACTGGGCCGGGCGCCACGTGGTCCGATACCTTGCCCAGCTGAGGGGAAGGGAGAGGAGGGAAAGGGAACTCTCAGAAGATCCCAGCATGGCCATGGCTGGGGACCCGGCCTTCACATCCATATCCAGGGAGCCCCTGGGGCCCTGGTGGATGCCCCTTCCCTTCTGAGGACCCTGCAGGAGCTAGTGGAGCTTACAGCATGGCTACGTGGAGGTTTCCAAAGCAAGGGGTTCAAATCCTGTCTCTACCTCTGTGCTCCTGAGCAAAAGATTTGGCTTCCTGGGTAAGGAGTCCTCATCTCTAGAGTGGGAAAACAGTGGTTGGCAGGGAGCCCTGAAAGGTAGGGTGGTGACACCGCAGACCCCTCCTCAGGGGAGGTTTGGAGGTGCGGTCCCTTCAGCAGGCTGGAACTCCAAAAAAACTGGCTAACGGGCTCTTCTTCATTTGACCCAACCTCTGGAAGATAGCACCTCATGGCTGAGCCAACCTGCCTGACATGGAGAGGGGTGGTCCACACGGAGGACCCTCCACCCCTTAAGCCGCCACACTCAGGCCAAACCCCTGCCTATCCCAGGGCCAGTGGCAAGTGTACTGGTGGGCTTTTGCGACCTCAGGAAGCCCAGTCACTTAGGGTTCTTGGCCATAGGCACCAGAAACCTCATTCAATCCAACTTTGGCAGGCGGCAGGGGAGTGACGGGGACACACAGCCAAGCTGCAGGAGAGAAAGGGACAGCAGGGCCCTGACATCACCGGGGTGCTGTCTGTCCTTCCCTCTTCTCTGCAGGCTGGGCCACCTCACTCTACATCCCAGGGCCGCTGTGGCAGTGTCGTTAACCTTGTAGCTGCTCCCATCCGACCTGATCTAACAGTGACGGCGATCCCAGCTCAAGGCTCGGCTGGCCTGGTTGCGGTCACCTGCTACCCACATAGGTCCAGGTGGCCTTGCTGCAGTCTGCAGCTTTTTCAGACCACGTGTGGGAGGAACAGTGCGGCAGTCTGGGGGAGGGGCAATGACACAGTAGTGGTTGCCACAAGAATCAGAGGGACTTGAGTGCCACCGGCCCGCCCACTGTCAACTGTGTGTCAAGTATTCTGTGGCTGTCTGGAGAGAGAATGACTGTTCTTTCCCTCCTTCCTTCCCTCCTTCCTTCCATCTGGGTGAGCATTTTACCACTGAGCTGTATCCCACTTTCTGAGTAGTTTTTGGAACAGGTAGAAGGCTCAAAATTCAAAATTGGAGGCGCAAGTAGGGACACACACACCTGTAATTCCAGCCATATAGCAGGAGGAGGCAGGAGGATTCCAGTTTGCACAGCTTAGTGAGACCCTGTCTCAAACTTTATAATAAAGAGACAGGGATATAGCTTAGCTCAGCTGTAGAACACTTAGTTCAACCCCCAATATCCTCATCTGGGGCCACCTAGCTTCAGCAGCAGTATCCCCAGGGTGCCTAGTCTAGGCTCCCCTGGCAACCACATCCTTTCTGAGTGCTTTCTGAGGCACTGCTGGTTCCCAAGCTGATGGTTTCAGGTCCTAGACCTTGTCACCTGAATGCACAGAGGTGGGACTAGGGGTGGGTGGTTGCTAGCAGTTCTAAGCAAAGCCAGGCAGCTGCGCTCTGAATCTTTGTCCCTGGATGACTTGGAAAACATGAATAACCTAGCCAGAGATGTGGACGGGGCACTTGTCCGCTGGTGAATACTATGTTGGCACAGAAGGTTCCTGTTGGTAATACAATGGTTCCTACCCTCAATGCCCAGAGCCAGGGTGTTTCCTCCCATATCCCCCAAAGGGAAGATGACACATGTCATAGCAGAGATACAAATATGATTGGACGGCTATATCTGTTGTGTGTTGTCTATTGGAAGCTGGCTCCATTTCCAGCCTCCTGTTCTCCCAGGAATTATGGGGGGAATGACAGCTAAGAACTACATCTCCCAGAAGTCTTTGCAGCTAGGCCTTGGGGCTACTTACATTTTGCCCATGAAGAGACCTAGTGGGGCCTTGGCAAAGGTCAGTGAGTTCCCAGTAACAAGACTTTGTGGAACTCAAGCACACAAATCGCTGCCGGGTCATCTTCTTCATGTTGCAGTAGCATCAACAGTGGCAAGTCGAGCGACAGTGCCCTTCTTTCCTCCAGAATTTGGATCCAGATCGTAGCTGTGACATTGTGACCTTGGAGCTATTCACATTTGAGAGCCACCTCTGCATCACTTTTCCACCTCCTTTATTTACATAGGTAAATCCCTGCGTTGTTTCTTTTTTGTTTAAAGTAGCAAAAATGTTTCCTAGTTCCTGCTCTGAGCTCTAAGTGACACAATGTTAAGGTTTGTGGCTATAAATACTATACCTGGCCGGCGGCAGAGAGCCTGAATGCAATTTAAGGGGACAGATTTGCTTTCTGTAGCCATTGTTGCTGCTACTCCTCCCTTTGTGCTCTTGCTGTTTTGCTGTCTTCCAACCACCATGAACTGCTGCTCTCTGCCACGCGGTGCTCTGCGTTGCAGCCAGTCAAGGATAGACTAAAACCTCCACAAAGTGTGAGCTAAATAAACCTTTCCTTCCTTCATTTTGGGTGTTTGGTATTGTTATGATTTGTGTTTAGTTATCTCCCCAAAGCCTCATTGTAAGTCATGGGGCAGACCTGGCTGGAGGAGCTGTGAGTGGCTTGAGGGGCGGGACCAGAGGACCAGGGCGGGGCTCGAGGGGCGGGGCCAGAGGCTGGAACCTTTAAACTGCCAGCACACGCTCTGTGTCCCCACCCCTCCGCCCAAGGCTGGCTTCTTCTCTTTGAGGTGGGGAGCCCACGGTCCTGGACATGGTAGCACCCCAGCCTCTCCTCCAGACCGTGTAGCATGGGGTGGCAGTGTCTGTGATCGAACCTGCTTTTGGCAGAGAGGAGATGCTTGGAGATGACAGAGGCACTGATCCTCCCTCCTGAGCTAATAAGGCTCCAAGGTCAAGACCATAGTTCAAAACAGTCATTCAGGCTGTTTTGAACAATGAAACCTATTGTAACTATGAGCTAAATAAACCTTGTCTTCCCTCATGTTGAGTGTCAAATTTTTGTCCCAGCAATGAGAGAAGAGTAACTAATACAGGTATTTTGTCCCAGCAACAACAACAAAAAAAGTAACTGAGACATACAATGGGCATAGAGGTAAAAAAGGAATGGTCTAACTGGGGAGATTCATTGGTTCTGAGACCATTAATTAGAGTTTGTCAACATGAATGAATTAATAGACATGCAGCAGATTGGTGGAGTGCAATGTGGGTGTGTTTGTGGATGATTGACACAGAGACCAGCAAACTGAGGGAGGAAGATTCATCCCGGATGTGGGTGGCACTGACCAGTAAGTATATATCCTGGGAAGGACAGAAAGAGAAAGAAGTGTCCCTGTTGGAAGACATCTTCTTAGTCACTTTTGAGCATTGGGTCCATTTTCTTCCATCTTCCAATATGAACTCTACAGGGACCTTCTAGACCTCCAACCTCGGACTTGTAGTTTATCTTTGATCCCACCCTCTTGTTCCGTGACTTTCATCCTGGGCTGAGGACCTACTGGCTCATCCAGCTTCCCAGTGGATTGGCCTGCCTCTGATCCTGTAGGCCGCTGCTGCGGACTCTGCCTCTGATCCTGTAAGCCTACCTAGGGTAGTCCCTTACATAATAATACATATGTTTTATATTGATCCTGTCCCTCTAGAGAACCCCAACTAATCTAGGTTTATTTCACAAATATTGATTTGGCGCCTGCTTTGTGCAGGCTGACTGCCAGGTACCAGGGACACAAGAGACGCCAGCCTCAGCGCCTGCCCTCCAGAATCTCTGGCTTTGGTGGGGAGAGAATTGAAACAGTTACAACTGTGAGGATCATGCACAAGAGCAGTGGGGACCCGGAGGAGGGCTCTAGGTTTGGCGAAGGTTCACCTGATGGAAACAGAGACCTGTCTAGATATTTATTATTATTATTATTATTATTATTATTATTATTATTATTGTTATTATTTGTATTTTAGGGAAGGGTCTACAGGGTGGTCAGGGTGTCACTACTAGATCAGACTTGTAGTGATCCGCCTGTTTACAGCCTCCCAAGAGCTGGGATTACAGGTGCCCTCCACTATGCCCATCTCAACTGCTGGGCAACTGGATGACAGTCCTGAGGATCGAACCCCTGCCTGCTTGCAAGTGCTTTAATCTGCTGAGCTATTTGGCGGGTCCTAAGTCCAAATATTTAATTAGGAAGAGACTTAGCACAGGAAGCGAGGTGCTTACAAATGGTTGGAAGAGCTGGACTGCGCCCTGCGGTACAGGGAGGATCGCCTCCGCTTCCCAGGCTGGGAGGGCCTGCCAGCTGCTGCAGTAGGAACGCGGTGCAGCTCTGGTGACCCTGGGTCTGTGCCCTCATTTGAGATGGGTTCTGGTCCCCTCTCCTGCTTCCTGAAGAAGACACAGCTGGGATGCTTCGGGATGCTTTACTGCCATCCAGCTAAGATCGCTCCACTGGCCGAGCCTCCCTCCACTGACCTCTGGTTCCGTCCAGACCTGGCTGACCCATGGCTGCCTGGACTGGGGCTTCCAGGTGCAGCCTGCTGTGCAGGGTGCTGGGAGCTGGGCCCAAGGTGGGGTGGTCAAGGAAGGACCCAGCGCTGCTGACCTCACAAGGTCACATCTAGCCGGGGCCAGCCATGGCACAGAACAGCGCGCTATAATGACCAAACAGGCCCGAAGGACAAAAGACACCATCTTCTCTTAAAATTCTGACAACCAAATGCAAAAGCAGCACAGCCACTTGCTTCCAGCTGCAGGATATGGAGAAGATATTTCCACACCCAGAAACACCTTTCTGCTGCTCCACGGGTGACGGCTTCAGTGTTTTCTGACCTTCTTGGATGGGGAGAGGCATGTCACCCTTTACGGAAGAATATTTACACAAACGTTAGTGACTCTGAGAGTTTAGCCCAGTCTACTCCTCCAAGGAAGTATCTCTGGGGGACGGAAGCTCACAGCGCTCTTCACCCCATTTGCACTCAGTACCGCTGACGTCTTAAGCTGGAGATCTGTGATGGGCGCACAGCAAGACGCCTACAGCCCACGCATGCGGCTCACTGCTGGAGGCCCCAAGTGGCTGAGTCAAAGCTGTCCGTAGCCCAAGGCTGGGCCGAGGGCTTTGAGAGCTCAGGACTTGGAAAGCGCAGTTCTGAAGTTTGCAAAACAGATCAGGGTTCAAGTCCTCGGGGAACAGAGGCTTCTGCCCTTCTGTCTGGAAGAACAGAAGGACACGCTGCCTGATGATGTGGCACCTGGGACGGGACCTTGTTCCCTGATGTCCACCTTTTCTCTTTTAGCAAGCACTTATTCTACCAAACTATCTCTCCAGACCACTCCCCCCCCCCCCCC
>PVKN010032327.1:0-12287 GCA_004027915.1 Capromys pilorides
ACATTGCTACCACTAGCTGGGCGTTGGAGCCCAGGCTGAATGTAGAGTCTTACACTTAACATTACAAGAAGGCTAACGCCCTGCTCATACGCGAGAAAAGAAAGACACAGGGAGGTGAAGTTACTTGCCTCAGACCACACAGCTTTCAAGTAGCTAATTAGAGGCTGTTCCCTCTACTGCTGCCATGTGGCTATTTGATGCCTTGGGACTCTGCTGTGACTTTCAGCGGACTCCTCCTGGGCGGGGACTGCTCTTTGCAAGGGTGACAGTGGGCGGGGCCTCCCAAGCTGTGCCGCAGGCGTTGTTCTACCAGATCTTCCGAGAGCGGCTTTTCCTGAGTGTCATCAAATGGGGCCGTGTCCCGGCACAAGTCTTGGGGCTGTTGTTAATGCTGATTTAATGGCGCTAGGATGATTAAGTGCAGCGGGGTTTTAAACAATGAGGTTCCTGAGAGGTGTTAATAACCTCGTAAGTGCCTCAGCAATATTCCCGCCTGTCATAAACTGCTTCCAATTAGGCCTCTGCGCTCTTCTTTGCCCAAGCAGGGAGCGAGGAATCCAGTGAGAGGCTGGACAGAGCCTTCAGAAACCTGCTACAGGACAGCCGAGGGGAGCTGTGCTCTGTTTGGGTGAGTTAAAAAGGAAAGACCTGGAAATGCCCGAGTGAATTTGGAGGGAGAGGCCTTCCCAGGTCTGACAAGAGGGCACCAGCCATGTGATAAAAGCATAGGGCCTGGGCTCTGGGGCCTGACAGGCCCTTTGGGTGGCTGCCCAAACTGGCAAAACTCAGACTAGCGAGGCGTGGTGGTACACCCCCAGTATCCAGTTACTTGGGAGCTGAGGCAGGAGAACCACAAGTTGGAGACCAACCTGAGCAACTCAGTGACTCTCTAGTACTTAAAAAGTGGCCAGGAAGGTGGTTGCATGGCAGAGCGCTTGGCTAGCATGCCCCAGGACCTTGGGTCAAAGTTTAGCAGAAGGAAAAACAAAAACAAAAAAACTCCCCTGCTGGCCTAAGGTAGGGGGATCCAAAGTTCCAGCCAAACCTTGGCAAGAAATTTGCTGGCTTGGCAAGATCCTGCCTCGAAAGGAATAGTTTAACGAGCTAGGCTGAAGTGCAGTGTGAAGGCCCTAGCTTTAATCCTCAGGATCTCGAACACAAACCAGCAAGCGGCAGATTGTAAAGGGTGGTGCCAGCAGGTGTGGCACAGCGTGCCCTTCCATGCCCAGGACCTGTGCGCCCCCAAATGTGTGGGGGGCTGGATGGAAAGCTGCAGAAAATCACACGACAGCCACGGCGTAGCCTGGAAGCACGGCGTCTTCTGCGCATGCGCCTGCAGGACCGCGTGGGTTCCCTGCCTGTGTCCTCCGTTTCGCCATCCATAAATGCACTAGGTCGGGTCTATAATTAGAAACTTACTAGTAGCCGAAGGAGAAAAGTGAAAGGAAGCAGGTGAAGTCCACTCAGTGCTGTATTCCCAGGTGGATTTGGCTTAACATCGCCATTCCCACATGCGCTCACTTGCACCATGATGAGGAAACAGTTTTGTATCTTTTTGTGTTTCATACCAGGTCTTTGAGACCAGCCAAGAGTGCGGGCTTCCAGGTCATCTCATTGCTCGTGGGCCACCTCTCCAGAGTTCCACAGCTGCGCAGGTCTGGAAGCGTCCGCAATGGATGGACGCAGGTCCACATCCGAGGGAGCAGGGCCCTGCGCCCACCATGGGTGTCTCTCCAGGAGGAGCCTGTGCCCTGCTGGGGTGGGTCTGCCTGGCTGGCTTCTCCCCAGGGCCCTGTCCTTCTGGGAGAGCCTCAGGAACGGAGGCAGCGTGAGTCTCCTGACTCCGCGAGGTCAAGCCCTGGAAGTGTCAGGGTCGCTGTGTGTCCAGGGAGCAGCAGGCACTTAGTAATTGTTAAGTAACTGATGCGCACAGCCAGGGGCCAGTGAAGGCCCCATCCGTGAGTGAGATCTGCTGTTCTGAGCCTGACCATTTAAAGCCACCTCCCCCTGGGAGGACCTGGGGCAGGGACCTCCTCTGCCGGGCTTGTAGCACCTGCCCTGGGGGGCCCCTATGGCAGCTGCCAGCCCAACCAAGGTAGACCAGGAACCTACAAACCCCACAGGGTTTGGGTAATGGACCAGAGAGTGACCCTCCCACCAGGCATGCTTACTTGAAAGCATCTGGATTTCCAGATGTGAACTGAAGACAAGGTGGCCCTGTGATGTCATTGGAAGGAAAACACACAGAGATCACGCTTCTCTCGCTGCGGCATGCGTGGGGACAACAGAGGTGACACCACATGCGCCCTCACCAGGGGCCACCCCTGGGGACAGCATGTTGGGGAGGGGAGGAGAGAGCTGCTGTGCCAGTGGCCCAGGGAGAGGAACATGAACTTGGGTACATTGGAAGCCGCCCTCCCTCCTTGGTCTCCCTTCTTCCCTGTCCCAGTTCCTGCCACCTCTAGGTGCCCCTTAGACAATTTCTTTAGGGTGGAAGACTTCCTTAGGCCTTTTCTTCATATAGCATTGAAAGTGGTTTGTGGGACTAAAAGTGTAGCACAATGGCAGAGCCCTTGTGTGGCGTGGGCAGGACCCTGGCCTCATCCCTAGCACCTCAAACAAACGGCATATCTGGGCCGGAGAGATGGCTCAGCGGTCTAAAGCACCTGCTTAGGAAAACTTAGGAACTGGAAGGACCACGGGTTGATCCGCAGTACCACATGCTGTGCCAGCCCCAGCCCCAGCCCCAGGGCATGCTGAGCCAGCCATAATACAAAAATAAATAAATAAAATAAATTAAAAAAAAAATGGGGGCCGGGGGGATAGATAGCTTCATGGCACAAGCGCCTGCCTGGCAAGTGCAAGGTTGTGAGTTTGAATCCTGGTCCTGCCAAAAAAAAAAAAAAAGCATTCTTCCTATCAACAAACGGCATACCTGTGTTACAGAAATGTTCAGCGTGAATGTGAAAGTAGCCGGAACCATATACTATAGCACATAGATAATATATGATGTACATGGATTGTTTCCAAGACTTAGCTGTGGGTGCAAATATATTGCTATGGTACGATGTTTTCTGTTCTTCTGGGAAAATACCTAGGAGGGGAATAGCTGGGTTGAGTGGGACCGATAAGCCTAATTTTTGAAGATTCTCCACACTGATTTCCATCATGGTTGTACCTGTCATAGATACATAGAGATCACCCAAATGGCAGTCAGGTAAAGAATAAATACAAAAGATGTGATATATTAATACAATGGAATATTACTCAGCTATAAAAAATATACACTCAAGGCTTTTGTAAGTAAAAGGTTTTTATAGATAAATGGATACAAATAGAGACCAGACTCATAAGTGAAATACATCAGACCCACATGTGTAAATGCATATTGTCTCCCTGGTGTAAGAACCTGAAAGAGGAAATGAAATCTGAAAGGCACGATGGATACTGTGAAAGGGAAAGAAACTGGGGGAAGGGAAGGAACAACCGAGAAGAGGAAAAGGGCAAAAGAAAGAAAGAAGAAACAAAAAAAATATATATTTATGTGTATATACAGCATAGCTTGGATGACTACTAGTGATTTCTATTGGTCTGTTGAAAGGAGCAGTTAATGTTTAAATTTTTTTCTTCTTTTTAATTTCCTTTGACCAATTTTGCATGCTTATATCTGATAATCTGAACAACTAATTTGAAAACAATAAACAACCAGTGCTCAATTCCAATCATCTTAAGTGAAATTCTGTATGGTTTCTGGTTTAATGCATATATATATATATATATATATATATATATATATATATTTTTTTTTTTTTTTAAATTAATTTAATTTTTTTGCAGGACCGGTTCAAACTCATGCCCTTGCACTTGCCAGACAGGCACTTGTGCCACAAATCTGTCTCCCAGCCCCATCTTCTCTTATATTTTTTAAAAAATGGTATTTTATTCTCTTAAAACAATAAAGATTAGCTCAGCAGATTAAAGCACCTGCAAGCAGGCTCAGGGGCCGGGGAGTTCAATCCTGGGGCCTGCCATACTGGCCCTGCCCCCTGGGTGCACTGAGATGGCAACTGAGACTGGGTGTGTTGGCTCGAACCTGTAATCCCAGCTCTTGGGAGGCTGTAAACAGGTGGATCACCACAAGTTTGATCTAGTAGCGAGACCCTGAATACCCTGTAGACCCTTTCCTAATATACAAAAAGAAAAACTAAAAACCAAAAACCAAAAAAAAAAATTATAATGTAAAAAATAATGTACATATATAAGGCATGTGATGTATGTATATGTATTGCATGTAACATATGATACTGAGTATATTGCAACACTGCACATCATGAAGTAGCTCTATATGGTCATATTGAGGCTATGCTAACAGTTACATATAACACAACCTATTACTGAGTGGCTGACTTCAGGAAGCTTCCACAGGAGATTGGTCTGGTGGCCTCTGCGTCCCTACTGGCCTCTCCACTCCAGCTTATCCCCAAGCAGGCCCCCAGATCCTGAGAGGTTTCATCCACAGGTATTTCGGTGTCTCTGTTGCTCAGCACTTTGAAAAGAAAATCAGGACGGCATCTTGATTCCAGGAAGTCGGTAGTGTCAGAGCAGGTGAGTCCAGGCGCTGCAGGCCCGCCCCGCTCAGGAAAGCCCACGTGTGGCAACATGAGCCGCAAGCTACTACCGAAGAAAGACTTCCTTCCTGGGCTGTGAGATCGAACCCAGCTGCAGGGGCTTCCTCAGTGCCGTCCTTGCCCCTGGTGCTGGCCGAGGCCTGTGTGGTCTCAGTCTCACCCCAAGGCCTACCTGGCATGGCCAGCGTGCCCAGCGCGCAGGCGGAGGAACTGTGCTCACATAGCCTTTCCGACAGTTGGTGCTGCGGGGCGGTAGGGGGCTGGCTGCAGGGCAGATCCTGAGTGGGAGACCTGGTGCTCGCCTCACTCCCCAGGCCTCAGTTTCCTCATCAGTATAATGGGGCCAAGAGCAGCTCTGCCGCACGGGGCCCAGGGTGGCTGCAGGGAGGTGGAAGACAGCCTGGTGGAGTGGCGAGGAGGCAGCTTCTTTGTCCCGTTTTTCTGGTTTTGCTCTCCGTTGGCAGCAAGCAAGCTGTCCTGATTTCTTCCTGAGTGGCTGACCACAGAGCGTCATTTTCCTGTTTCATCTTCTTCCCTTTGTGCCAGGGCAGCCTTTGGAGTTGAGCTCTGGCCTTGCAGCTTTACAGCATTTTGCGTGTCAAGCCCTGAAACTCCGAGGCCCAGAGCCCAGCCTGTGAGCTCGAGAGTCACGTCTGTCTACTGGGGAAACCAATCAGGCCAGAAAAAAGCCCAGACTCCCCTGGGCATCCCCAGCTGCCTGCGCCAGGCGTGCACGGTGCCACCCGCCGCCCCATCCCTGCCAGACGGTTGGGCAGGTTGCCAGGCCCGCGAGGCGCGCGGGGATGATGGCCGCAGACAGCCCCCGCTGCTCCGCCGCGTGCGTGCCTGGGTGCGCGCCGGGGTCTGCGTGCGCGGCGCGGCTCTCCCTGCTTCTGGGCCGGCTTGTTTTGCTCTGGGCTGCAAATTCATTTTTAGACTCCGGCCTCCTCCCTCCGCTCCATCTCTTGCTTCTATTCTTAGAAAGCAAAGCGGGATGTGCTTGGGCTCCGCAGTGAAGTAGACAGAAGTTTGCCCACGTGCTCTGGCCGCCTGAGATATGGAGTTAATTAAAAGGGAGGCTTTGAGCTGCAGGTTCATCGGCCGGAAACGCAGCTGGCTGGGGCTGCCCGCCTGGGCGCCCAGGGCTGCGTGATGACTCCAAGGGGGGGATGGATGCTCCGGGCGCCCCCCCAGAGAGGACCGCTCCTGCCCGGGGCCACCCTGCCCTGCGGATTATGGGGGAGGGCTGGGGTGGTGTACGTGTTGGGTAAATATGAACTCTCCCAGCGTGTTGGGCTGCCAAGAGATTTTAATTAGATAAATAAATTTAAAGGGCTTGGGAGGCAGGACTGCCTTCAGCAACCTGAGCAAGCTGGAATGTGCTTTGTCTGCGGAAGAGAGCTGACCTTCCTCAAGGCCGGGCTGGCAGCCAGGAAGGGGAGGCCCGGAGAAGGAGGGAGCGGGAGGGGAGAGATGGGCGTGAGGCAGCGTGGGGGCCAAGCAGTCCGCGGGGCAGGAGCTCCTGCCTCGGAGGGAAGGCAGCCCTGTGAGAGGGCGAGGCCTGAGCCGCAGCCCCAGCGCCCTCCTCTTGTGCCCCGCGGCCCTGGCGAGGCCCTCCTCCCACCTCGCTGCGCCTCCATCGCCTGAGAGGTTCGAACCCTGACCACAGCAGTTTCTCTCTTTAAGACCAAGTCCTGTAATGGACCCGACAGGAGGTGGTGGCTCTTCATGCGTCCCATGTCTGTATTATTGTGCAGTAAGCAGGTAAGCTCAGAAGAGAAACGGTACACAGAAGCAAGCACTCGGGTGTTGGCGGGCAGGGGAGGCCCGTGCATTCGTGGCCAGGAAGCCCCAGGGGCGCTGCCTCGGCTCGCAGTGTTCTCCGACGCTGCTGCCTCCTCCGAGTTCCCTGTTTTCTCATCTCAAATACTTTCATAAGCATTGTGCAAACGCTCTTGTGATCAAAAATGAAACCTCTCAGAAGCACAGAGGTAAAAGAGTGGGTCTCACCCCATCGCCCCTCGATCACCTTACAGTTTGGGGCCACAATATGAGCCAGAGCCTCTTCTTCCTCCTCCTCTACTTATCACCCAGCCTTTCGGATTTTTATGTAAATGTGAATACATTATGCAGATAAGGGCAAACAAGTGTATTTCAAAACAGTCGTCTCTGTACCTTTTCAGGACAGTGCTTACCTAACTTTTTCTTTTATCATTAACTTTCATAAATATTTTCCTTCAGCCGGTGACGTTGGTACATAGTGGGGAAAAAAGATGTAGAAAAGATGAGAGGTGAGAGCATCGCCATCCTTTTAGGTGCGTGGCGGGGGGGGGGGCTTGCAGTCTTCTGCCTCAGTCTCCGGGGCGCTGAGGTTGCTGGCCCAACCAATGGTGGGCTGCTGCTGCTGCTTAGTCTCGGGCGTCCTCCCAGACGACCTGGGCCCACCTGGTCACGCACTGTCCCTTTGGTCCTCCCGCAGTGGGGGCAGCTCTTGCTTGCTTTCCCAAGCTCTGCCTCTGGGACCCTCATTCTCATGCGTGCGAGACACAGCCGTCTCATTCTTCTGGCTGGTTGCGTTGTACTCCACTACGCGGATGGCCACGAGTCCGCTTGCAGCTCAGGGTGGACGTGGAGATTTCAGAATGCATCACCGAAGTCGTTGCACCTCTTCTTGGTAGAAGCTGTGCTGAGTACTCCGTGTCACGCTGTGATTGGCTGAAGAGCCTCATTGCTTGGAGACCGAAGATGCCCTCCAGGCAGTACCCACCTGCGCATGCGCTCCGCTCACACCCGCAGCTAGCGTAGCCTGCGCAGGACCCAGCCCAGGAGACAGAAGTGAGAGGGAAGAGCCTTTCTGCTATTTGAGTCATTGCCCCTGAATCCTTGGACGGTGAAAGAAATAGCTACTCTTTGCTGTGTCTACCTGGATCTTGGTCTGTGAAATTGCTACCAAAGTCTGTGCACTGAGAGTTCAAGGCCAGCCCAGACTCCAGAGTGACGCTCAACCAAACAAAACACCCCCCAAAACCAAAAACAAAACATTTGGGGTAATTTGTTACTCAGCCATGAATAATCAGGACAACAGGTGTGCCAGGCAGCTTTCTCTTCTGTGACGGCATAGCTGGGGAAATCCACCTATACGAGGGTGGGTTTATTTTTCTCCCGGCGCTAGGTTTCAGCCCATTCTCTCTTGGCCCAGGGGCCATAGGCTGTGGCAGGGCGGAACATCACTGCGAGAGTGCGTGGAGCATAGGTTGGGCTGGGGTTTGGATGGCTGGTCAAGGCCACGCTCCTGTGTGTCCCTTTCTTCCGGCAGGCCCCACCTTCCAAAGGTTACATCACTTCCCTATTGGGGGTCCAAGTGTTAACAGCCTGAACCCTTAAAAGCTCGGTCGTAACAGCAGGTTTTAGAGGCCTTTGTCTACCTAATAATCTGCCTCCGCCATTTCCTAGGAGAAGGGTTATCTTGTCCTGATATTTAAAAACTGAGGTGATATTTATATAAATTCACATAAAATTAATCACTTTAACATTTATGGGTCCGTAGCATTTAGTGCATTCTGACGTAACTTCTAGAATATTACTACCACCCCAAAGGAAAACCTACACACGTTAGACAGTCATGCGCTGTGCTTTCTCCTCCCAGCCCCAGGCAACCACTAACCTGCTTCCTGGCTCTATGATTTTGCCCATTTGGGGCAATTTGTATTGGCAGTACCACGATGGGACAGACCACTGTGTGGTCTTCACCTGGCTTGTCGCTGCACGAGTGGACGGTCCCTTCCTTTTGTAGCAAATGTCATTGCCGTATCTGCCTGTACCGCCATGTCTTTATCCTTTCAGTTGCTGCTTTAGTCACTTTTCTGTCGTTGCTGAGACAAATATCCAACACACAAGCTTAGGGGAGGAAAGATTTATTTAGCTCGCAGTTCCTGGAGGTTTCAAGACGCTGCCCCCTTTTTATATGGACTGGAGGAGGAGGACGGGCTGGGGTGCTGCCGTGTTCAGGATGATCTGATCTCTGCGCAAAACCGCTGCCTTGCGGGGACTGGGGGGGTGAGGGGTGGGGGCCCCTCTGACAGCATGCATGCTGTCAGTTTAAAGGTTCGCGCCTCTCTTGGCCCCGCCCGCTCAAGCCCCGCCCCTGGAGTCTGGCGCTTGACAGCCCCGCCCCTCAAGCCTCTGATTTACATGAGGCTTTGCGGGGACAACTAGCTACCAACCACAGCAGTTGCGGATAGACATTCGCGCTGTTCCTGTTCTGTGGCTTTGTCAGTAGTACCGCTGTGGACGCCGGTGTACGCATAGCTGCTTGACTATCCGCTTTAATTTGGTGCATCTAGGAGCAGTTTTCAGATCCTGCAACTAGTTTTCTCAAGGACCCGCTGGTCTGTCTTCCACGATGATGGAATCATTTTGTCTTCTTACTGGCATCATACGAAAAGGGTCCGCTGCTCTCCATCTTTCCAGTGTTGGTCCCTAAAAGCCACCTAGCCGGCCTGCTGATCGCTGGCCCCTCCCTGCAGCCTCGATTTGCCTGCCTCTGCGGCTGTGGACTCACAGTGTCCAGCACCTCGCCGGTTCTACCTGTGCTGAGTGTGGAGAGACTGTTGCTTTGGCAACTCGGTGCTCCTACAGGGTCTCCTGCACCTCAGCCTCAGCCCTCGGTCACCGGAAGTGGGTCCGCCCGGATCGGCGACGTAGAATGGCGGCGCACGATCTCCCCTGTGGCTTGGGCTTCTCCTCAGCACCGAGACCTTAGTTCTCCGCATTAGGTGAAGAAACAGGGGCTTTGAGTCTCTGTCCACACTGGGCTCCCTGAGGGTGCAGTTCCCTGGCGGTCCCTACTTCTTCTGTGAGGTGGCGGGACCTCCCGCTGCGTTCCTCCTGCTCCGGAGTGTGTCCTGCCGTGCTTCGGGCTGCCACTGGCCTGTTTGGCCCTGACTCTGACGCCCCTCACCATCAGGGCCCAAGCTTAATGTGCTATCAACCCTGGGGAGCCCATTTCAGTCATGGTGATGTGGTCAGGGACTCCTGAAAATGTGAGAGAAATGTCCCCCTCTTCCCCCAAGGGAAGGACGGAGCCATGGGGCTCAGTGGGGTGTGGATCTTGGAGGGCAGGGCTAGGGTGCTCCTAGGGCTGCATTCATGCCGCAGTCTCTGCTGGACACTGACACCCACCTCCTGATTTCATGCAAGCCTGGAGCTTCCTCTGCCAGAGGTCACCTCTGCCGACACAAAGCCAACACCAGAGCACCTTCCTGGGGACCTTTGGGAGGCGTCCAGCAGGTGACTTTTGATGTGAGCACACAGGTCGGCCCTCGGTAGGCTCTGGCAGCCAGCTCTGGAGACGTCACATAGGAAGCCCTCACCCTCGCCAGGTGAGTTGCATGAGCGTGAGGGGACATCGTGAATGCCACTGAAGAAACTGGAAAGGTGCTCGACCGCGACCACCCGGACTGTGTGATGCCACACCTGCCCGTGTTCTCTCCCTGCCATCACCTCCCACAGGGGGAAGTGTTCTGTTGATGGGAGAATCTCACGGGAGACTTGAGCTTGCTGATGTAAAGTAGCTCTGTCACAGTCTGTACTCCTGGAGGCCCTGTGGTGGGTTAGGAGGGGCACAGGCTGGGTAGGTACGGAAACCGTGGCCCATGACACTTGCTGAGGACTCCTACGCTGGAGTAGGCCCCATGCTGTTGTCCTTCCTGCCTCTTCTCAACCCAGCTGCATACCCAGAATGTCCAGGACCCCCTCCAATCATGAAGAAACCCAGTATCAGCAGGCGCACTCCCATCATCCTAGTTACTCCGCTAGGGAGGGCTGCGGCAGGAGGATGGTGAGTTGTGCCCAGCCCGGGCCACTTAGTAAGACCCTGTCTCAAACCAGAATAAAAAGGACCCCGTGCTTCCTGGATTCAATTCCTAATGTCAGAGGGAAAAAAGAAAGAAACCGAGACACAAAGTCCTGTGCCCGGGGCCTTGTGGCTACCGAGGAAGCCACGCTGAAGCAGTCCACACCCCTGGCCCCTAGGGAACATCCCAGCAACCCCCTCCTCTGGGTCTCCTCTCTGGGACTGTGACCTGAGGCTGATTCTTGGAATATGGAAGGAAAAGATGAAATGCATGCTTGTCGCCTGCGAAAGTGTCCTCAGTTAGCCCACAGCTAAGACAGAGACTGGCGCCGCCAGCCTGTCACATCTGTGTCCATGTCCTGACAGACTACAGCAGAAAGCGGTGCCTCCTTCTGCTTCATTTGGCCCCAGGGCTGGACCTAGGAGCTTGAACAGGGAAGAAGGCATCTTATGGTGGCCCTGGCTTCTAGAACTTTCTGTATTCTGTAAGTGGCCACAAAATATGTGGCAGGAAATGACCAGTGCTGTGAATCTTTTTTTTTTTTTTTTTCCTTGAGACAGTGCGCAGTTCTCTCAGGATCTGGCTTTTTCTTGTTCTTGGTCTCATTTAATGCCACCCCCTGGCTTCCCGGACCTCATCCAGTAGACGCCAGCTCTGCAACTACCCTATCTCATTTTGTCCTGGGTGCTTCATCCAAGCCCCAGCTGAGCAGCTGGAAAACTAGGCTCAGCCTTTCATGTCTCCGCCAGCTTCCCTCTGTGCCTCTCCCCTGCCCTTTTCTGAGGTAAACTTACCGGAAGGGGCTGGCTTGAGCCACACAGGCGCTTAGCCCGAGTAGGTGAGGTTGTGTTTGTTCTGCAAGCACCTGAGAGTTGCCGGGCCTCGGGTGTGTATGTATTTGAGACTGAGAGAGCCTCGCTCTCAAGGAAGGTGCTCTTGCTGGGGGCTGGATGGATGTGGTATGGTGAAGGAAGCTTCGGCCAGGTCAGGCCAAGGTGCTAAGATCAAGCAGGAAGCCAGGGATGGCACCACCAGCCTGTCTCTGAGACAGGACCTGAAGCAGAGCTATTGGGCCGGCCAGACTCTGCCCACAAGGGCTGGGCACATGGCACAAAAGAGGGTTTACAAAGACACTGCTCAGGGCCCACAGCAGCAGGACCCCTGTTGGTTGGAGGCCATGGGGCATGATGTTGGACCTCCGACCCCCTGGAAATCTGAGAAGAGAATGGGTTGGTAGCCCTTCTGCCTGGTTTGTGGGAGCCGAGTGCCTGTGAGCACACCCTGTAGCCCAGACGACAGCCTGCATGCAGGAGCCAGCACAGGGCCACCTTACATCCAGCGTGGACGGTTGCCTGGCTGGGGTCGTCCAACAGGCCGCAGAGCAGCTGTACGCTGGGGATGTGCCTCAGCTGGAAGGGAGATGAGTCTACCCTTGACAAGGGACAACAGGCACAGGGGAGGTGGAGGCGCCAACGTACCACCCAGTGGGGCATCGGGAGGCCAGTCGCTGGGCAAGCAGAGACTCCTGCCCCTTATGCTTTCTCCTGGCAACCCCAGGCCCTGGAAGGCAGAGCCAGTGGGGTTCGAGATGTGGGAGGAGCAGGAAAGAGGATGGGGAGGGGTCGCCTCTGTTGTAACCCAAAAATCAAAAAGACTCAAAAATCAAAAAGAAGCGCTTTATTTTAGCTGGGCCAGCGGCTACACTCCCTCGCAGGCAGAGAGAGTGCACGCCAGGTGCTGTTGCTAGGGGATATTTAAGCAGAAAAATCACAGGTTGGGGAGGCGGGGGACAATTGGTTTAGGG